>JAGFPH010003016.1:135703-149277 GCA_018207615.1 Philaenus spumarius
TTCTTCATTTATCAAGCCCTTTAAAATGAGGTATCACTTGATGGGGGTTTGTATTTAAGATTTTTGAATTACCCTTTCAACCCCCCATTTTGAAATGGTCGGTTAAACCAAAATTTATCTCCTTTTGTCATATAAATATACCCCGAAACTCATTTACTTATTTCTACTTGTTCCAAAGTTAATGGGGGTGGGACTTTATGGACACCCGGTGTAATTTTAAAGACATGTAACGTTATTGAGCAGCTGTCGACAATATAAACTCCATTTCAGACACGCAACAGCTGATTTCGCTCATCATCTATAATACTTTAACAAAACCTAGCCTAGATTATACTTTAGGGCTGTGTTTACAACTTCAGTCAAAACAAACTTCTTATAATGTCTTGATGTTGGGTATTTTTTTAATGAATTATAAAACTAAAGTAGGCTATAATACGATCGACTTTAAGGTTAGAAATTGTTGAAAATGTATGTACTCCTTTTTATTTACTTCATTCTTGACAGCCTAAAAAACAACGTAGGCCTACAAACATATAACTGTACTCCAAACAATCACCATTTTTGGCCGTTAGTCTGAATTATTGACATTTTAATAGAATCATAAACGTTTGAGCTTGAGCTTCTGTTAATTTGCAAATTAGGCCTACTGTTGGTGGAATCTTAGTTAGTTTTAAAATGAACAATAACGTAGTTTTGCCTGAATGACTATTTAAAATATTTGAGGTTAAAATCGTAAATTCATTTAGGCCTACGATTAAAATGTACGATCTTTTGTTTTCCAAAATTTATTTCGGGTCTTTGAGTAAAATGTTTAATTGTAGGCTTTGTAGGCCTACCTATATTTACCATGTTGTTGTTTGTAGGCCTAAGTATTTTCTTCTGAAGAACGAAGTAAACAAAATAAACATATCTATATTTTCAACGATTTCTAACCTCAAAACAACTCATGCAGCCAACATTAGTTTCTATTACACATTAAAGTTGATATTTTGAAGTGATATCCAATTGCATTTGAATTCGTCTACTTAACGCAATACTCTTTCAGTTACAGAAATACAAATCACCTCGCGCAGCCAATGGGGAGCCGCACCGCCGATTGAACCGCCGCAGAATATTTCCTCGGAAAACTTGCCAGTTCCTTATGTGGTCATTCACCACAGCGCTGGAAACAACAACTGCTCCGGGAAGCCTTGCGCTCAGATTGTACGCAGCTACCAAGACCTGCACATGATCGGAAATAAATGGAACGACATTGGGTACAATTTCCTGATCGGTCCGAACGGGGAGATTTTCGAAGGCAGAGGTTGGGGCATAGTCGGGGCGCACTCGCCCAGAAGGAACAGAAACAGTGTTGGCATTTGTTTGATCGGCAATTTTGAAGGTAAACATTGTTTTACGTAAAATCTTTGTAAAGAGCAAGCTTGACGTTTTCTTAAAATTATTTTCACTAAACATTTTTAAACTGCCGTCATTTTGAAACTGTTATGTATTCAGTTCTATACAGTATGAGTCTGTATTGAGCTGAGGCAACAATGAATACAGAACTTATAAGAAGCGCAACACTTGTGGAGAATAGTCAGCCCGGTTGGGTGCCGCCAAATCAAGCTTAGCTCGGCAGCCGTTAGGCAGCGCCAGAGTACAGAGTTATATAGAGTGGACACTGGGGTCTCGCCAGTGAAGCCGGCTGGCCGCTCAAGATGGCGGCTATTCCATTTGCGCCCAGTGCCGCGCGCAGTCCGGTTCACTCACTGCCGTGAACTCGTAGTTATTAAAAATTATAAATTAACAAAACTGTTTGCAAATAAACGGTACCAGGAACTGTCACATACTTTCTCACAAACATATTTAAATTATTAAACAGATTCACTGTGACTTCATTATTGTAGGATGGGTAGGAGAGGTGATTTTAAACTAGGAGATTAACTAATAAATATTATTATTATTAGCTAGGAATATTCGATCGGTTTCGAACAAATTTGCACCAAACACGTCAATTAGGCCTGTGTAGATGCACGAAAAAAGGTTTTGAAAAAATTTGAAAAACAACCCCCAAAAATCAGATATTATTATTATTATTATTAAATAAACGAGAATTTTTAGAAATATGCGGTATTTTGCATATGATAGGTTACCTTAAAGGCTACAAATAAGCCAAATTTTATCAAAATCGTCAGAGCCGTTATTTATTAAAAAAATAATAACTGGTTTTTTGGGTTTTTTTGCCAAAATGGTGGTTGTTTTTCAAAATTATTCAAAACCGTTTTTCGTGCATACTTGACATGTCTGGTGTAAATTTGTTTTAAATCGATGGAATAGTTTTTGCTCTAGCTTTTTATACATACAGACATACATACAGACATACATACAGACAGACATTTTGTAAAAACCACTTTTTTGGACTCAGGGGGTCCCAAAACGGATATTTCCACAAAAATCTCAACATGGATTTTTTTGCGACCACTTCTCTATACTATAGTACAGTGAGAAAGTAAAATAATAAAAACCCTCTACATATCTAGTTAACTAACAAAATCACTTTATGCAATAATAGTAGGCTAAAGTGCGCTACGAGCCAGCTACACTGCGGCATTTAAAACGCTTTAAATAATCGACGATTGCTAAGTAAGTACTAACAGTAGGTGAAAATGGATTTCAGATATGAAACAATAAACCCTTTGGCAACATATCTCAGCAGATATTTTTTGTTTTACCAAATAACAAATTTTTTTTCTCGCATGTCAATAATTTAATGTTCGTTTGTTTTTAATTAAATTTATGTTTCAGAAAAACATTTTTCTCATTCGACAGTGTTGCGTTTTGTACATTTAAAGCACACTGTTGCCTTCTGCAAGGTTTGGTCCTTCTAACTGTGAAGTTTCATAATTTTTGAACGATGTTTAGAGGTATAAATGACGTGATATGTTAAGCGGTGTCGATTGCTCGCGCGAATCGTGGTTTTGCATAGGTTTGGCCGCTAATGGCGGACCCTTTTGGCTTCACTGCCTCGCATGCATTCAGGATAGGGAAAGCCATCTCTGTACTCTCTGGGCAAATTTCCACCCGTCTGTGACTCATCAATCCTCCGCGCCAGGTGTGAGTGAGACAGAGAATGACTGGCTCATACTCTGTCTCACTCACACCTGACGTACCGACGACAGTAGCGCTCTCGCTACCTAGCGGCTGCCGCGCTAAGCTTGCCGGGTTCAAATAAAACTAGGCTGAATCTTCAGCATGGGCGTTGCGCTTCTTATAGGTTCTATATTAATTGGAGATAATACATGGGGTGGTCACTTCCTCCATTAGCCTCCATTAGTGTGCTGCTGAGAGCGGTTGGCTGTGTTAATGCAACGCAACTAACAAACACTAATGGAGCTTGTTCCACTGTAACGCTTTGTACGACAATTTTGACGGCTCTATAGGAAATCAAACGAGCTGAAAAAAATGACTCGAATTTTTTTTAAATTACGGTTTCCTAGTTATTCTAGGAAATAGTAATTCAAATAAATTTGGAGAATCTATGCGAAAAAAATCTGCTTTATTGTGGAAGCATGTACGCGCCGAATATGTGGTCCTATTCGAGTCTTTAGCGTGTTCCTACTCCAGTTATCTGAACACGACGTATACTGTCCTTTCAGTTTTCACTAAGTTAACACCAAATTACAACTGAACTATTTAATAAACTTTATAATTAAATCATAAACTGGGAAAAACCTTAAAAAAAGCAAGAAAAAACCACGAAATAACAGCAGTAATATCACGAAAATAACTAATTCCTATCTAAAAAAACATTACTGTAAACAGAAAAATGGAAACAATATGGCACAGCCAATAGAAAACAAGACGTCCGTTGACCACACTGTCTTTACTATTCGAGTGTTTAGTCTTCACTCTGGTGGTTATCACACCAACTTGTTGCTCGCGGAATAATACTAGAAAAATAAAATATCCGTAAATTTTTAATGTGCTAGAGAAAGCTGTGTTTAATAACACATACTTACAGATGGAAATATATGTGAAGAAGCAGGCCGCGCAGGTAGGGATGTGAGTGTGGAAGGGAGGAGGTATGTTATGTGTGGCAGGCCCGATTTGACTGCTGAGTACACTACTACCCAGTCTGTTTTTTACGGCTATGTTTTTAAAAGTTATGTACAATATTTATACATAATATATACAATATATATAACATATTTATAACAATTTCATTAAGTTGATTTTAGTCCAGAAATAATAAAACACTACAATGTTTTTAGAAAAGGCAGTGCACTAGATAACGCGACTAACCTCTGTCACCGACTGACTCGCTACGCTGACCTCCACGCTGTTAGCGCATGCGCATTGGCCGTCCCTGCTTCTGCGCATACAGCCAGCCGCTTCTCCACATATATTTTCTACTGTACATACACTGTCACGCATGCGCATTTCAGTACGTTTACAATCAGGTTTACGTCTTAACCCTCTAGTTTCCGCCTTTATTATGAAGCTGCCCTATATTTGCCAGCGGAAGAATGAAACGCACAGAAACTCAGTGCTATCGTCCGTTCACAGTTTAGTTGACAGCATGGGCAGACATTATCTTACTCTACTAGCCCGCATGAAAACACCAACCTCATAAAACTCATTTAAACTAGTTGTTAGGAAACTTCGTAATGGGGTTTAGGGTACTTAAACATGAGGTACGTTGCTGAAATAAAGAAATTTGGATCTTGAATTAAACACTGAGACAAGGATATTCATAACTCAATTTGGTAGTGAATAGGAGCCGATTTAATTAGGTCTGGTAGTAGCGCGGCAAGGCTCCATAAGGCCCATGATATCAACTAAACTGTGAACGGATAATAATGTACAGCTCTACCACTTGGAGAGCTGCGGTCAACTTAGAAATATTTTTACACCTACACTATTATTGCATGTACCTTAAATGTGAATAATCAAGATTGAATATTTATGTTTCAGAAATACCTCCGACTGTAGAAGCACTTTCGGCGCTGAAAGACCTCATAAATTTTGGAGTTAATAAAGGCAAGATATCGCAAAATTTTACAATGATGGGACATAACGAACTTCAAAATACTCTTTGTCCTGGGTTAATGTTATTTTCGGTCATCCAGGATTGGCCACACCGTAAGTATTTAAGTGAAATTACTTCTACTATAAGAATTTCGCTCCGCCCGTTCGCGGCTTTGGACATGTTAAATCCAACAACGTTAACCAAGGTTCTCGAAGTAGCGGTTGTTTGAATTATTTAATGTCCGATTAATCAAATGGGCGATTGATGCGCACAATTATCTATGCGCACGAAATAAGCCATAATCCAGTTGTAGCTAAGATAGAGGCTAATTGTTAGATCAAGTATGGTATAATTTACGTTCCAATATGCAGATAGTTATTATAATATCCAAAAATTGTATCCACGAGAAGTTTCAGTAAATCGGTGGCCATTTCGTGAGTCAATTACAGCCCACTAAACTAATAATAACGGGTAAATTATGTCTGAAGAATCTACACAATTCAGAACCCTGTTGATCCTGTATTTTGTTTGTTATATGTTCCAGTATTGTGGATTGGTTAAAATAGTCATTAGTTTATTTAATAATAGTTGTCAGAGTTTTGTGTGTAGTTGATGGAATGTGGTAAATTGTTAGTGGTGGGTTGCAAACACAGAATATTGAATAGAATAGAAGCAGCATAGGGTAAGAGGATGTGAGTCAACTCCCGCTCTCTAAACCCCACTCCTTTGCCCCCAATAACACATCCTTCCGCAGTTTAACACGCTTAACCTATACCTTCCACGTTACATCAGAACTCTCCACGTGTGTTTATGTTACTCCTTATTTTTAGTCTTTGTTATAAAAGTTTCTTTTTTTTGTGTTTTGTTATTTTTTTATTTTATAATGCCTTGTTGTGTGGCCTTTGGTTGCAGCGTGACAGAAGCGGATAAAACAGTTACCCTCCGATAACTTTTCATGAGTATCTATACTAATATAATAAAGAGGTATCATTTGTTTGTTTGTTTGTATGTAGGGGCTAATCTCTGGAACTAGTGAACCGATTGAAAAAATAGTTTTACTAATAAAAAGCTACACTATTCCTGAGTAAACATAGGCTAGAATTCATTTTGATAAAAGCCTTTTTTATTTTGATATTTGTAAATTTAGTCGAAAAAAAAATCTTAGGTTAGGCCTAGACTGACGAATGATCACATGTATTTACATTTATTACCATAGCAACCAATTGAATAAAGTAACAGATAAAACAACTGTTTCAAACTGTGAAACAATTATTTACACTTCTATCTTTTAGGTTAGGTTTTTATTAAAGTGTAGACCTGAGCCTTGCTGGTTCTTTTAACCTTTATTATAACTGCTGCTATAAAATATACGAAATAATTTGATTTGAACATCATTATTTACCAACTTAGCTTTGGGGTTATTATTAATATTATAAAGAGGTAAAATTCTTTTGTTTTATTTGTTTGTATGTAGGGGGTACCGGTAATCTCTGGAACTACTGAACCGATTGAAAAAATAGTTTTGCTAATAAAAAGCTACACTATCCTTGAGTAACATAGACTAGAATTAATGTTAATTTAAGGGTTAAAACAACCCCTAAAACAATAAAAATATATTGTTATATTTTCCTTTTAAAAAGTTAGTGAGCTGAAAATTTGTATATTTATATTTTACAAGATACATAAAAAAAGTATCATAGATTGACATTTTGTCGCGTGCTGCTAAGGGGTGAAAATGTAGTAAAAATGTTGATTGTTATACTTAACACTAGAGAATAGAACCTTAATAAATTAAGGAATTTAAAAATAAGAGATCACTATGATACATCCTAATTAAAATAAATAAGACAAATTAGAATTTAATGGAGAAAAGGTTTTTTTCTTTAACAGATCATTTTTTAGAACAAGAAGCTCATTTATCCATTACTTTTAAAAATCATAGTGGCATATTATTTTGAAATAAGGATATTTCATCACATACATCAGAACAACGATCAAATCCACAAAAATAAAATAAAGTCGAGAAACAACAAATTAGTATTGTTCCAGGGACAATAACTTTTTTATAATAATCTATACTTAAATACCTTGTGACGTTTTTAGACATTCGCGCCATCTATATTTTTTTTCTTTATTAAATATTACTTTTTACCGACTAGTTACAACTTCTGCCTACCTTCACCAACTTCCAGGTAGTTAACCTTTTCCCCACTAGGAACCGACTCCGTACGGTATCCAGTTTTTAGTACCTTTCTTATCAAGTTATACGACAGCTGATTTACTCTAGACCGTTAACCTTGCTTCGTTTTAGAACATTCGAGAAGAGAGTCCGCCATCGCTTCCACTACAGGAAAGTCCACTTTTGTTATGTCGCTGATATAGTTAAATTATGTTGTGGATTAATTCCTTATATTTTTAGTCGCGAGTTATGCGCAAGGCTATTTGACATGCCTTTGTTATAAGTCTTTATTTTGTGAATGCCAGGTAAGAATGTTTTAGCTTTACCTTGATAATTATGAAATGTTCACTTGTAAAATTTAATAAGGTTATTTCCACCGTTGGCTTAAGAATAACGTTTCAAACTCATTTTGTTTAATTTAATAAAAGACCTATGTATTTCATTTTTACTACAGCCTAATTTTAAAATGCTAATCTTACAGCCTACAAAAACTTTAAAGCTGATGCTATGTTGTGTATTACTAAAGTCTTAACCTATTTCAAACAAAACTAGCCTAAACTGTTCTGTATTAATTAACTGTAACTGTGTAGTTTTCTGCAGTATAACCAGAATATTGAAAACTTTTAATGAGCTATAGGCATAATATTACTGATATATATATTATGTAACTAAACAAGAACATTTTTATGTTGCCATGTAGTTTGGTTAACATGTAGAAACATTCTTATGCAACATGATACATGTTGTATTAACTATTACAATCTTTAAGTAGCAATTTGTCACCTTGTGCTACAAATTTTAGAACAGCTAACTCAAAAGAACTATCTGTTTTATGCTTATTTAAATTAGCTGCAAGTTTTCTAAAAAAGAATTGTTATTTGTGTTATGCAGTTACACTGGTTCAACTTCAGGGGATATTTAACCCATACAATGCCATAAGCTACACCACAGCTAAGCCTTACTGAAAAGGCCTACCTTTCAACAGGACTTTAAAATAAAATAAAATTCTTGTATCTACAGTGTTCTAGTTATAGACAGAGATTAATTTGAACTATGAATGATCTGCAGTTGATTTTTGTGTTAAATATTAAACAGGCTGTATTTTGAAAAAGTAATTTTGTGTATGAATACTATATAGGATATGTTGTATTTAATAATTGGGAGGTGCAAGCTATAGCATATTTCGGACCTTAGCCCTAAGGGCTGTATATATTAGAAATTCATATACCTTTTTTTATATAGAGAGACGTGTCATAATTAATTTTGTTTATTTATTCAATTATTTATATTTAGCTTTAGAGTTGGCCAACGACATATATAATTATCCTTAAACAAATCCATGGCATTTCATGTTAATTTTTTTGTAATCTTGTCTAACCTTTTTGTATAATTTCTGTAATCATTATTAAAGGGGAGGGTTTTTGATTTTTATTTTTGGGGAGGGCTTTTAAATTCAATTTAATTAAATATATATGTTTTCTTCCAATCTGAAGTTTTCTTGTACTAAGGGCGTATACATATTTTAATTTTTGTTAAGGGCATATAAACTTTTTTTATTTTGGTCAATAAAGCCAAAATTTATATCTAGTTCTATGGTTTATTGAGTTAACCTCTAGGTATCTAGTGAATTGTGAGTAATCAGCTGAAACATTCCTACGTTTGGTGATATTTAAATTTTTAAAGGTAAGTTTTGAACAGTACCAATCTATGTGGCCCAGTATTGCTTCCGTTCCCTTAATTATTCTTTTGTAAGATTGGTACAACCTAAATAAAATATGTAAACATAAATACAATTTCAAAAAGTTCATATTTTATAAAACTTACCCTCCTACAAATTATGTTATGTTAACTATTTCGGACAATGAAGTAAAACAAAATTAATAAAACAAAATTGATACGTTTCTAATATTTATTTCACTTAAACTTTCTCACGGTGGGCCATGGTTTAAATAAGTTATTTGCAACACTGTTATTGTTGAAATTTTGGTTCACTATGAAATGAAGATACTATCAAAATCGTAATAAATATTTGTTATTTATTATGTTCACTGTCCGAATATTAATACGTTTCAAAACATTCAGAATTCATTAAAACAATTATTAATGTAATTGCATTAAGCAGGCCTAACTGACAACTGTTTGGGCTTACGCCCTTGTAAGCTTCATTTGCACAAAAACACACATTCCACAAAACTCTTTATGGGAGCAAAACAGTTACAATTCAACGGAAAAAGGTAATTGAGAAAGCGCTTGTGAAGGAGCTGAGAGGGCAAGAGAGTGGGGGAACAGCTAGGAGGTTTGTCTTACCTCTCCACCCCGCCCGGCCATGGTCCGGTTCCACTATATTACATGTACTGTGGTTGTAAACGTTAAAATTGGTAGCAGAGCGTGGTTTCCCTTATACAACTTTAACTTACGGACCATGGAGGACGTGTATTCCAAAACTTATTTTGTGGATGACAAAATACACGGGTTTTCAAGTATTGTAAATAGTAATAATTCTATTCGACTCGGTACCGCGTGGGACGTCAAGCCCCTCTTAATAAGTGCAGTTAGTCTATATTTTGGTTTTTACCTTGGCGATAATATTTAACCAGATACCTACATTTCGGGTACTTTTTCCAAATATTCATTGCGCAAAGCACTCTTTAAAAATTAAATAAATCAGGAGCAGGTTTTAATTGCTTGTGTAATCACGTTTATAACATACCAGTTACCTTAAAAGTCCCCCCCCGTATTATTATTATTTTTTTATTAATGGAAATAAACAGATTTTCTTTGGGGATTGTTAACATGAACACAACTTCAGTTTTTGGTGTATCGTAAAGACTTGGGTGGGACTTTTAAGACACCTGGTATATGTACAAAATTGTACTTAATATTTAGCCTAAGTTAAATTTGAATTATTTAGATTACTGTTTCTTGTTTTTCTGATTATTTAAATAATTATAAATTTGTACGAAATTTGTATCCTCTTAAATGATTGAATTACTCCCCAATACCTGCTTGATATTATTGTAATCTGTTGAATGGTTTGTGTGTTGTAGATCTTCCTACTCCCAGCACTCCCGGCAATCCTGGCACTCCCGGCAATCCTGGCACTCCCGGCACTCCTGGCACTCCCGTCATCGCATCATCGTCATCACTGCCAGACCTGAATGTCAAAATAGTCTTTCCATTAGTCATGTGTTGTTTGTATTCCTATTTGACAGTGTGATTATTCCGTGGTACTGTCCTGGAAATGACAATAAATTGTATGAAGTGTAGTTTCAGTGAGTGTTACTATTGTATTTAAGTGGTATTGATTGTAAGCCTGTATTGTCTACAGGGGGAAATAAAGAAATGCAAGTTTTATTTGCACACAATTGTATGTTTTTCATGAACCAGTGGCGGCTTCTCTATGAGAGACGCAGGGCTTCTCCATTTTGTTTTTACACTAGAACTTAAGACTAGGCACACCCAGACATCATCTTGAATTTCAACTCCCATAAGAGCAATGTTAAAAGCGTAACAAGACTACTGGAGTAATAATGATCAGAAAATTTGTCTGAATATGTAATTTTAAATGTAAGGACAGTACGATATCATTTAGGTTTTTAAGACAAAAATGACTGAGCAAAACAAAAATACAAGGCAGGGCTATAGAATACAAGGGTTAGACCATTCCGCCAAGGAAAGCGTTCCCGGCACTGCCACTGTGATGACGTCACGGTAGTAACACCTCCTCCATTCATACCGCTTCTCATAAGTATTCTCTGCTACAATAATTTCAATTTCTTAGCAAAGCTGTAACATTTTTATGATGCGCTCTTCTTTATTTTTAATATTGACTCTTCACAAAGCAATAAGTAGACTGTAAACAATTAATTATTAGTCTAAAGTTGTAAGAAGAAGACAGGGTTACAATAAAACTAACTAATTCGTAGGTAATAAACCGTTGTAGTGTACTAATGTTAGCATGCTTTTAATTTGATTCTCTGAAACATTTCTGAAAATTAAATTCGAAATTGAACAAAATGTGCCACATTATTGAAAATAATTGTATTTATTACAATAAACCACCAAAACTTGAATGACATACTGCAGTTTAATAAAACATGTGTAATACTTATAAAATAAAATACATAAAAGTTATAAATGCTTACACATAATGAGTAGCTTATATGCAGATATGCACATGACATAATAATTACTGCTGACATAAAATATATTTAAAAAAACTGCTTTATAGAAATTTTCCTTCCCTAGGCCTTAGGAAATAGTTAATTTAGTAGTTGAATTCAAACAATTAAACTACGTATTTAAATTTAAATTGATACTGTGCAATTTAATTTAATCTAGTAGTTTAACTCAAAATTATGTTTTATTTTTTTCATCAATAATTTATTACTCTAGGTTTAAATTTGATTATAATTTTTTGTATATTATATCTAATTATTCTACAATTGTAAGTGCATTTTGCTGGTAAAGATTTTTTTAAACAGCTGCAGATGAAATTACTTGAGAACCTTGGTAACTTTTAACATAAAGAAATCTCGCTTGCAACTCTTACATTAAATAAATAATATATTTTAATTTGAAGCTGATTACTTAAAATTTGTTGTTTTAAAATTTTGAGTTACCAATAATTGCCGATACTCTAAGTTTAAATCTTATTATTATTTATATATTATATATGTATTTATTTATATCTCATCGTCCTGAAAATGTTTGTTTTAATGTATTTTGTTAGTAAAGGTGTTTCTTGGAATATTCAAGTAACGCTGCAGACAATATTACTTGATAATCTTGGTAACATTTCATAAAGTAATCTCGTCTGCAACGTAACATTAAATAAATAAATTCCTTGCTAAACATATAACATAGGTGATTGTGTATATTGTATAATCTTTTAAAGAAATTCATGGAATGCCTCTTCGAGAAAATTAGCATTGAATATGCGTCAAAAGGCGAAAATCTCGCGGAATTATATACCTTCTTTAACAACGTGTACTGAGCAAAATAATTGCTCAATTTTAACCAAACTCGCTAAACATATAACTTAGGTGATTGTGTAAATTGAATAATTTTTTAAAGAAATTCGTGAAATGCCTCTTCGAGAAAATTAGCCTTAAATATGCGTCAAAAGGTGAAAATCTCGCGGAATTAAATACTTCCTTTACACAATTGTACTGAAAAAAATAATTGCTCAATATTAACCAAACTCACTAAACATATAACTTAGGTAATTGTGTGAATTGTATAAATTTTTCAAGAAATTTGTGGAATGCCTCTCAGATAAATTAGCTTTAAATATGCGTCAAAAAGTGAAAATCTCGCGGAATTATATACCTTCTTTAAACACTTGTACTGAACAAAATAATTACTTAATATTCACCAAACTGGGAAAACATATAATTTAGGGGATTGTTTGTATTGCATAATGTTTTAAAGAATTATCATCTGCAACGTTATATCAAATAACACGTGAGAGCTAAGGTGAACCGTGCTTACGCGGCATGTCATGGTACCAGAGTGACGTCACATAGGAGGGGGGCAAGAGGAAGGTTGGAACAGTCGGCGAGCGTCAACATCAAAGGAGTGGTCCAGTCCTTGTATTCTATAGCCCTGAATACAAGGATACTTTTTTTAAATAAATTTAATATAAAAAGTACAGTAAGGCAATTATCTCCTGTAATAATATTAATCTCTTTTGTTTTAACTGTTTTCAATATTTTGAATTTATAAACAGAGAGACATAGGTTTATAATTTTTTAAATAACAAAACTATATGTATAAAAAAAAATAACAGGCAGTCGTGGGACTTTTTAACCTCGTATAGTTAACTTTATTTTCGGGTTATTATGAAGATTTTTTAATCAATGTATTAATGTTGTAATGGAGCCTTAAATATTTGCGGAGATGCGACGAAGACTTAAATAATTTTGGAGATAAATTATCACCTTAAAAATAATAGCGTAGATGCGATGGAGTCTTAAATAATTGCGGAGAGGCGACGGAGCCTTAAATAATGCGGATATCCATCGGAGCCTTAAATAAATGCGGAGATGTGACTGCGTCTTAAATAATTGCGGAGATGCAGCTTACTCTTCAATATTTACGGAGTTGCGATGGAGCGTTAAATAATTGCGGAAATGCAGCAACTGTGTCTTAAATATTGCGGAGATGCGACGGAGCCTTAAATATTTTCGGAGATGTTTCGGAGCCTTAAATATTTTCGGAGATGCGTCGGAGCCTTAAATATTGCGGAGATGCGACGGAGCCTTAAATATTTTTGGAGATGCGTCGGAGCCTTAAATATTGTGGAGATGCGACGGAGCCTTAAATATTTTTGGAGATGCGACGGAGCCTTAAATATTGCGGAGATGCGACGGAGCCTTAAATATT
>JAGFPH010003016.1:154455-167249 GCA_018207615.1 Philaenus spumarius
GGGGGGGGGGGGGGGGGGGGGGGGGGGGGGGGGGATTTATTCCACACAACATAACCTTGAGCCCCCTTCTGCACGGAAGCCCCACACAAAAGTTGGGAAATATGGTCAAAATTGTTGGGAAATTTTATATTTTGCCCCCCGAATAATTTGTTATAGTAACGTCCCTCCCTGGTTGGTATATGCTTGAAAATACCATAACAAAAATTCTAGGATCTACTAGGCTATAAAGCCTTTAAGAATTGTACTACGGTAGTTATTGATTTTATAGGTAATAATTGCAGCTTCAATCAATTGATTTTTGAATTAAGTCAGCCTAAATGTTGTAAAATAAATAGCCCACTATTTTCACTTTGGTGATTTTAAAGGTTAATAATTTTACATGTGGTGACAACTATACGACAATCTACGTCCTCAGAAAATCGGATCGATTTGTTCCAGCAACTCGATTAAAAACTTCAATGTCCCGAAAAATGAAATAACTGGGGGGTAGAGGGAGGGGGGGCGAATTAAATAAAAACTTAACCTTTACATTAACTTTTTACTGAATGTGTGAATAATTTTAATAATGTCAAAGGAGGAGAACACATTTTAATTTTGTTCGATCACTAAATTTTTTATCGGCCAGAAATTTTTAAAAGGTATTCATTAACTGAACACGGTAAACCAAAGGTTGACGTGTAAGGAGGCCTTCTCCAAGGAGGAATCCACCCCAATATAATCTAATCTAATCTAACTGAACACGGTAAGAAAATACAGAAATAATTCTTTGCTCGCTGCTTGGTTTTGGTAATTTATAGGTTTGTTGCACTGATAACAACACTACCCCACATCCTGACATTTAATTTCAATAAAAGATGTGTAGTTGGTTTGTTTACTGATAATTTGGTTTGTTGCATAATTGCAGTGGCGTTACCAGGACTAATATCACCTGGTGCATCTGGGATTCTTTTGTTACCACTCCCCTCTCCCAGCATCCCCACAACCATGCACAGGCTCATGTATGTATAGGCTTAAAATAAAACTGCACACTT
Organism: Philaenus spumarius; assembly: GCA_018207615.1. Classification (NCBI taxonomy): domain Eukaryota; kingdom Metazoa; phylum Arthropoda; class Insecta; order Hemiptera; family Aphrophoridae; genus Philaenus; species Philaenus spumarius. Next base: position 155,487 of record JAGFPH010003016.1, read on the forward strand.
TCATCATGCTTTTCATTTACACAAAACCTGAATTGTTAGAAAAAAATGGTTTTGGAAGTAGTTTTATACTGTGTTTACTGAGATTATTAAAATAAATAGTAACAAATTTTAACCTGATTACATATATATTTATTAAATTAAAAATATTAAATTTATTTAGTAAAATATTGATATAAAGAATATCCAATATTACATATGTGTTTTGTTTCACCCAAATCAATTAACTTCATCATAACTTTGGAAATCAGTATTTTTTTACAATACAGTAGTTCTTTATATGACAGTCTTAATACATATTCTTTTTATAGAATATTTTTTAAATAAACTGAACATAAAAAGTTGTTCAACTAAAATTAACGTTTTAAAATAAACTGTATTAATATCAAACCTAGACTAAACATAGTTCTGTAGTCCAGGCGTGGATCCAAGGGGGCAATTGCCCCTCATGAACTCGGAAACAAAAATTTTACGTGTCTATTACGTTGTGATTTCTACCGGAAAAAAACGAAGAAAAATCGATCGGAAAAGCAATGTTGCATTTCCGAGTTTGTTTTTTTGCGTATTGAAGTTGGATCGGTTGGTTCACTGTTCTGCCAATGTATTGCGCACGTCGCGTCTTGCTTCGTTTTCGGCTTAAGGCTCGGCACCCTAAATTCAAAACAACGAAGTTAACTACCAATAACCTAAACATACTTTAACTTTTAAGCATATTTTTGTCAAAAAACGAAAGCTTTATTTTTTTTCTTAAGGCTCTTCTTTACCTTGAAGAAAACTCCCGAGTGTGCCATATGATTTCAATACGAAAGGTCTGACTAAAGCCGCAAAATCGTTGAAACATGCATTCGTAATACCGTGTTTCGGATTCTATTTATAAATTAATAATCTGGGAAACTACTTTAAGTTATAAAGAAGGCTTTATATTTTTTACGTGTTAGCTTAAAATATGGAAATTATTGTTTAAAACTCCCAATTGATTTTTACTCACTTAAACTGTTGATTAAAATGAGTTGCCGTCGATTTCTTTCAATTATGAGATATAAGACCAAAGCCCAAAGCCTTTATGAACAATTTAAGATGTTTCACAACTTTTTAGATTGAAAAACGGCATCCGAAACACGGTAGTACAAAGTGCATATTTTTGCTGTTTTACGCAAGGTATAGAAGACCCTTAAAGTAAAATAGATTGTGGATGTTGATTGCTGAGGTTTTTTTTGCAACTGAGTAAAAAATTAGTTAAGTTTTCTATTTTTTACTATTTATATCATACGTTTTGAAAACAATAAAACAGTTTTTGAAAATGTTTTCAGCAATCAACAACCGCATATGACAGTACTTCAAAATGAAAACAAATTTTTAATTTATTCCACGAATTAACGGAAATAAATTACTTATTCTGTAGCATTGCTCTTATGGGAATCAGATTCAATATGGCGGACAGGGGAGCCACCCCTTAAGTAACCTTTAACTAACAGTCGTTTTATTCAACTAACTGAACCCCTTGGGGGGTGTTTTCATCGCAACTACCTTACTCAATATATGCACCCTTAAACCTAAGTGAACAATAATTATAGTCAAATTGGATGCCCAGATCCCTAAAACTAAATGCTCTATAGATGTCGTGTCTATCACACACGACCATTGTTTGGAAAGGGTAACTAGGTTAAAGACATACTTTCAATGAGGTTGTGAATGCATTAGGTGGGGTGGATATGGTCCAATTGTTGTTCAGGATATGGACAAACTTAGGTCGCTCTTGTGAGGTGAACGGTCTTAGCTCTAGGGATGTGGGTCCGTGATATAGGGAGTATGTGATGAAAGATAGGTTTCATAGGAGTCCGCTTGTCACAAGGAAATGTCATAAACCTACTCGATCTGTATCATGGTAGTCCTATCGTTTAACTTAAGGGTCGGCTCTAGTAAAACAGAAAGCAACCTGCGACTCCCTATATCGGCGGTAGTTTACGCGGACATTGCTCATCATAAATCCATTTAAAACCCGAAATTATTCAAATAGCGTTTTTTTAAAAATACCAAACTCTTGGGGACAAAATTCTTCATCCGAATGGCTTGGTAATTTTTCGCTATAACTAATAGTTACAATGTAAAAAATATTTAAAATCACCCTATAGTGGCGGTAGGTTACACGGACATTGCTCAGCCTAAATCCATTTAAAACCCGCAGTTGTTCAAATAGCGTTTAAAAAAAAATACCAAAATCTTGGGGACAAAATTCTTCAGGCGAATGGCTTGGTAGTTTTTCGTTATAATTAATAGTGACAACATACAAAAATATTAAAAATCAATGTTTTAAATTGTTAATAAATATTAAACAAAATATTTTTCTTAATTTTTAAAAAGCCATTTGCATGCATATTGACCATAGCTTTAAAATGACATATCGTTTATAATTTTCCGATCAAAAATAAAGGAAAAATTTGGATTTTAATTTAACATTGGTCTTATGGAGTGTCAGCCAACATGGCTGACAGCTAGAGCCGACCCTTAACTCCAGTTTATTGTATTATTAATTTTATGATATGGTCAATAAACTATCTAGAAAATTTTATTCTATTAATTATTAAAATCCAAGTGAACAAATTTAAATTTTAAACAACCTCTTGGTGACGCCACTGCATAAACATAGTACTAATTTCGATCAATATTAAAATTAAAATTAAGTTACTTTAGTTAAATTAAAAGTGAAAATACATAGACCAAGACCGGGAGTTGAACCAGGGACCTTCACATTTCCGTCGTGATGCTCTGCCAACTGAGCTACCCTGATATCTCCAGATATTGGTCGATGTTATCTCACTTGTACGGTTCTACTGTACAATATTAAAATGTTGTTATTGAATAAAAATCTTTAAAATACACCCAATATCTTTTTAAACGATCAGCCTGTTCTCAAGAATTAACAGTTTCATTGGTTCTATTCCAGATGAATCACCGACTCCAGAGGCGCTGTCGTCAACACAAGAATTAATAAATTTTGGCACAGAGGAAGGTCAGATCAATAAAAAGTACATACTCTTAGGGCACAGACAAGTGCGTTCTACTAGTTGCCCTGGAAATGTTCTATATGAAATAATACAACAATGGTCGCATTGGAAACCTCATGCGTGACAAAACATCCAGTAAAATGGATAGGTTGTTTTCTCATTAATTATAATTTGTGAAATATTTATTTAAAAAAAAATTATTCAACTAAGCAATACAGTATAAAATATACAAACCATGAAAATTTCAGCAGATGTTTTTGTTTAGTACAGTAAAATTTTTACCTGATATCTTTAACACATTATAGTTTGTCCAAACAGCCGTGTGCTCTGAACCATAAAATCAGAGTAAAATCTACCCTCGCTCCCCATGCGCAGACACACTCACACGGCCTAACTTGAGCTAATCTTTCTTCTATGAACCTGCGCACAGTGTCTGCACGTGGGGAGCGAGGGTCGATTACTTTGATTTTATGGTTCAGAGCCCACAGCTGTTTGGACAAACTATAATATGGGTGTGAAATTCAAACTTCTGGGCTCTACTGCTAGTCCAGTCAATCCGTAACCCAAAAGGGGTGCGTAGATGCAAAAGGTTGGGTAGTTCTGATTTTTTGGTATGTTGTATGTATAGGGGCACTATTTAAAATTCCAAGTTTTCGACCTCGGTGCTCCGCTCCTGCCACCGGCGTTGAAAAACCCCAAATGCTTTGACCTTGTTCTAGTTTTAAAAAAAATTTTAGCATGATGGACTGGTTTGACAAACAAAATCATTCAGTCCTTTTCCACAGTAAATTTTCCACAATTTAAAAAGAAAATCATTTTCTTGAGGATAATACTTTTCGAATTACAACCATTCAAATTTCAAGAAAATTTAAAAAAATTGTTAGTTTTTAGATAGTATTTGCGTTTTTTCACTGTGAAACAAGGGGTTTTCAGCAGAACTGATAAGGACTAACTATAAAGTAGAGAAATGTAACTTTAATCTGTGAACAAAGTGGCATTTCTATCTGTAATAACTTGTAAGGCAAAGCGGTCCACAGGCTGCTAGCACAGTGCTTGCCAAAAACGTCACATCAATCCCAAATTGATAGCAGCATCTCTTTGTTGGGAAAGTTTGGCTACTGAGCCTGTAAAATTGACAAGAACTTCTACAGAAACGTTTAATTTTCAATAGTGCCGTTTACTTTGCTGAGAAGAGATGACCAATGAATTCCTTGTAGCCCAGAAAAGGGAGAAGCTGTTGAAAAGGAATAATGTGATAACAGTGGAAATCAATTCAATGAAAGATGCAATATTGTAGGCCGCTGATATACGAGGTGATGAATGGGCAATACAGTTAAACAACGAATTAGGGAAGAAGGAATTAATGGCACTTGATGTAAGGTACCGTCTTTTTTCGCCAAAGAAAGTGTACAAGGCGCCATCCAGTGGGCGTAAAAGAGGATACCGACCAGATTTATTTATTTATTTATTGACGGAAAATCCTTTTTTTATAAATAATACTAACTTTACATGTATCATGGTTGTTGCAAAATATTAATATAAATAGTTCTTTTCAGATCACTTAATATCAACTAATGACAAGTAATAAATATTTAACAAAAATAACATACTAGCAAGGTATACAATGCACAGAAAACAATTAATAGGATAATAATAATAATAATAATAATATAACAATCAAACAACAACAACATAGCAATCAGATAACAAATAATGTATAAAAATACAAGGCCAATTAAATTTAACTAACTCTAGGAAAAACTACATAGTAAACACTAATTCAAATACCAACAGAATAAAAATTAAAAAAAAACAATATGGGAGACTCAAAACAAATGAATCAATAAATTTAAATAGTTCCAACACTTAATAAAGATATCAGAGATCGAGGTTTACATCCTGAAGTACACTTTTGATGGCCTCAACGCTTAAATTAAAGATGTCAAGTTCAATAGGAGTAAGGTTGGCTCTACGCTGGATTCTAACCGTAGGACTATTCAGTTGATATGTTGTACCATGATGAAGTCTGGCAAATAATTCACTTGACCGAGTCCTTGCAGCTGGTATGCGAAAGTTAACAGTTTCGAGGAGCATTGGGCAGTCAACCATTCCCTTGACTAGTTTCACAAGGAAAACTACATCCTGAACATTCCTTCTCAGCTCCAAGGAAGGCAAGCGGAGTTGAGAGGCTATGCAATCGACAGGAACTTGCTGGTAGCGGTAGCCGAGGCGGATTCCCACAAGTCTAAGAAATCTCGTCTGGACACAGTCTTTTAATAAGTGTCTTCTGATACGGGGACCAGACCACTGACGAGAACTCCAGGTGAGGTCTAACAAAAGCAACGTAGAGCATTCTCAGTATTGTGGGTTGATGAAGAAATCTAGAAGCACGCCAGATAAGACTGAGATTCCTATTAGCTTTAGAGCAGACAGTGTTAATATGGGATTTAGGCGAAAGGGATGACGACAAAATGACCCCAAGATCTCTAATCTCCTCAGTTCTCTCCATGACCCTGTCCTCCAGCTGATAACTAAATATAAATGGTTACAGATTAAATTAAATGGTTAAATGGTCCAGATTCTGTGGAACCAGTGGCGTCATTTCACCAAAACTTTGGGGGGGGTCCGTTGGGTCCCTCCAAAAAATAAAAATGTTCACAATATAAAACATGTCATTTTAAGCTATTTCACGCTATATTGAGACATCCTTTAGGGGCAAACTTTATCTTGAAATGATTGCAGTTAAATAACAACACAGTCACCTTTCATTGAACTGAATCATACAGTCTTAATATTAAAGCTGTATAGATACTTATAGTTGAACCCCTTATTGTTTAAAATAATTTAAATTAATGATATGTTCGAAAATATTGCAACTCTAAAGGTAGGTCTTTTCTGTTGTAGGGCATCATCATTTCACGCCTATTATTTTAAACTTTCAAATTGTAATTTTAATACTTTTCAAATCTTGGGGGGGGGGGCCGGCCCCCTCCTGCCCCCCCCAAATGACGCCCCTGTGTGGAACGGGCAATGGAACATATATATTCATTAATCGAGGAAAACTCTGAAGAATGTCAGTTTTCATTAGCTGATAAATCAAATTCCTGGAGATTATCGCCTGGATACTCAGGCCATTCAAACTCATCTATTTAACAAATACCAGGAAGATATAGTCTTACCTGAAATAGCCACCAAAAGTACTATCGCATGTTTCAAAAATGTTGGGAAGATAATACTAACTTCTGCTTGGTATGAGAAGAAGAAATTTTACCTTAAAAAATAAAAAATGCGAGTACAGTAAACTCCCTACTATCCGCGGAATAGACTGGCGCGGATAATCAAATTTCTCTGATAATTCGGAAAATTACCGATAGTTGCTAAACAATGGCCGAATGTACTAAAAGGCAACACAAAAGTACTTTAAATCAGTTTATTGTACATTAAATGCACGTACGTGAAAAAAAACTAAAACTACGTTATGTAGCCTACATTATTGTATTTACAGGACTTCTTGTTTAGTTTTTTATAAAAAATCGGTCAAAAAGCATTTCTTCTTTATTTATGACTGAAGTTTAGCTAAAAGTTTTGTAAAAACTTGTTTTTGTGTATTTTTTCATATAAAAATGTTTCACCGCGGACCTCACGGATAATCGAGAGTTTACTGTGATTGAAGCTGTAGTTGAACTCATATGTTAGGAGATATTCGAACAAATTAATAATATACACCTTCAGATAATTTCTTGGAAAATATTGATTTTGCAATTCCCAAAACAGTCTTAAATTTTTTTGAAGTTCTCATCCTCAAAGGTAAGCTTAGTAGTCTGGAAAAGTGGAAAAAGAAATGTGTCGCAATGTCTCATGTCCAGCTCAGTTCGACTTTGTTCGTTTTTATCGTCACTTATCCTTGGGGTTGGTGTGTATTTGTACCACAAATTTAGATCAAAGCACCTCGTTGAACTACTGTCAGCTCTGAGTTTCTCATCCAGTTATAATGACAAATTGGTTCGTGTGGATGTCGGAAAGCAGAATTGAAATGTTCATACATGAAGTCTTAGAATTAATTTTTGCCACTTTGGTCACAGATTAAAGTTACATTTCTCTTCTTGTTGTTGGTCTTTATAAATTTTGCTAAAAAAACATTGTTTTACAGCAAAAAACCACAAATGCTTTTTGAAAACTTAAAATTTGGGATAATTTTAATGTAACTCAAAAAGTATTTATGTAACATTTTTTATTTTCCTAAATATAAACGCTTTTATGTATTTATGTATACATACATGTAATTTGATGTGATTGAAAGTAATTGTACTCTTGTACCAACAACCCAAAGCGATGATAACCTCCTAGGTTTTTCGCCTAAAAAAAAAAATGGAAGTGTACCCGGTACCCAAAATTCAAACAGCTGTATCTGAGAAGCTATTCATGGTAGAAACTCCATTTTGGTCACATATTAAAGTTAAATTCTCTACTTTAAAGTTAGTCCTTAGCAGATTTGCTAAAAAACCCTTGTTTCATAGTAAAAAAACTAAAATACTATCTAAAAACTAAAAATTTTTTAAAATTTGCTTGAAATTTGAATGGTTGTAACTTAAAAAGTATTATCCTGAGAAAGATGATTTTGGTTTTAAATTGTGGCAAGTTGATTATTTTTTGTCAAACCAGTCCTTCATGCTGAAAATATGAAACAAGTAGAACAAGGTCAATGAATTTGGTGTTTTTTGGCGTTGGTGGTGTGCGTTGGTGGAGGTCAAAACTTGGAATTTTAAATGGTGCCCCTATACATAAAACATACCAAAAATAAGAACTACCCGACCTTTTGCATCTATGAATGTACAGATTGATTGAACTATACAGGCGCAGAGCTTACTTACTAACACCTAGCGTAGAGAGAGATGGGGTGTTATTTGAATAACAGTATAAATAACAGTGTAATGTCGTGGTAACAGTTACCATCGCAACACTGTTTTAGCAACAGGCACTCCGTACAATGTCATGATAACACAAACGCTTTTTGAGGAGTTATTGCAATGCAAACTGTTATCCTATTATCGAAAAACTGCTGTCGACTGTTATTGGACTGTTGCCAGTTTGTTTTTGTCGTATGAATGTAACAAAGGTTTATCTACATTTTCTTTGCTTCGCTTAGGTCGAAGGTTGGGACGGGAAAAGAATGGATGTAAACATTTTGTTTGTAAACTTTGTCACTTAAAATTTTATTTTATAAGTAATTCCTTTCATTCAATATGTTTGTATAGTAATTGTTAATCTGTTTCATTATACATTGAAATTTATATTTAATTTAACGTAAATAAATTTCTGCTATTTTACAATTAAAGTTTTCTTATTTTACTATATAAAGTACAATGATTACATGGTATAAAACCTAGACAGGCTATGAGAGATGCTCGGTGGAGCCGACCCGTTAACGAGATTCTACACCAAGATGGCGGTGCCGAGCATGACTCACCCTAGTACCGAGCTCTTTTGGCGATTTCGCTCAACCGCCACAGTACTGTGTAGATCAGCAAACATTTTTTACACATAAACAAAGAATGCTGTAGTTTACTACTAATTACTATTAATGTAATCTTATATATTAAAAAACTTTTGCAAAACTAATGACAGCGAGCCTGACCGTTCTACTGGGCCGATTTACATGCGGGTTGTACCAAAAGAAAGGTTAGCGGTCCTATATGTGCAGGTTTTATTTTTATTTTGAAAATATTTATGTTAATTGGGTCAAAAATAGAAAATAAACTTTTCTTATGGAGATTTAACATAGGAAAAAAAATTAAAGCTTATGACAGTGATCCTGACCATTCCACTGGACCGATTTACATGTGGGTTGTACCAAAAGAAAGGTTAGCGGTCCTATATGTGCAGGTTTCATTTGTATTTTGAAAATATTTATGTTAATTGAGTCAAAAATGGAAAATAAACTTTTGTTATGGAGATTTAACATAGGGAAAAAATTTAAAGCTTATGACAGCGAGCCTGACCATACTACTGGACAGATTTACACGCGGTTGGTACCAAATGGAAGGTAATTGCCTGTATATTTGCCCATTTTGCTTCGATTTTAGCTATTACCCCACTAAATTTTCTAAAAACGGAAATTAAAATCTCTTATGGCAATTTAACATGGGGTAAAATTTTAAGCTTATTCCGAGTGAGATCTGGAGTTCTATTGGACCGATTTACATGCGGATTGTGTTAAATGAAATGTAAATAACTCTGTATTTGCCCACTTGCCTAAAAAATATATTATTCCTTCATTTGATATTCTAAAAATGTAATTTAAAATATTTTCTATTCATTAATATTGTTTTTACTGATCAGCTGACTATAACAGCATAGATCAGCTGATTACAACAAAGCACATGTTTTATTTTCATAACATGGTTTCTTTATGTTGTAATTTACTTCATTTAAGAAGGTTAGTGGTGATTAAACATGTAGAATTGTGTTTCTAAGTACATAACAAATAACATATTTAATATTCTATATGTAAAAGGTGTTATTTTTATGTTATTTTATGTGTATGTATAAATTTACCTGGTAAATTTTTGTTTGGTTAGCATTGCTTGATTACAACCACGATCATGACTACTTATAAACATCTTGACATAAATACAATAAAATAACATAAAACAGTCCGGATGTCCAACTTTTAGTACAAAATAATATTTGTTATACTGAACTAACACATGCTTCAACACACAAACCAAATAAAAACTTGTGTTAAGGAATTTAAAAATAAGAAAAGCTATTTTACATCCTAATTAAAAATAAATAAGACATATAGGCTAGTAGGCCTATTTTATTGATAATATACGGTAATTGATAGAGAGTAACTTTTTTGTTAGGTTTTTGATTAAATGTAGGCCTACACCTGAACCTTAATTGTTCATTTAACCTTTATTATAACTGTTATTATAAAATATACGAAATGATAATTTGAACATTTAACATTATTTACCATCTTAGTTTTTGAGGTTATTATTAATCCTACACCTTTATTATAAATAAAACATAACATGTTTTTAGAAGGTTCCATCGGAGGTTGGCGTGCGGAGCACGCAGGGGCGGTTTCCCCTAGTTAGCATGTAAAATACAATGCCTGTATCAATACAAACATAGAAGTTGTATACATAACCTAGAAGTGTAATCTAGGCTAGGTTTTATATTTAACAAAACAAAAGATCATATATTTTTGTTATAGGCCAACTTAAATCGATGATTTTAACCCCAAATATATTAAAAAACTATAATTTAGTCAAAACTGTATTATTTTTCTCTTTAAAATGTACTCAAATTTTCGTCGTCAGGAGGCTTATACAGTACGGTATATGTAAATAATTTTAAAATATTGTTTTATGTCTGAAGGCTTAAGTTTTCTGTAGACTTTCTAATCCTTATAAATAAAAATTCATTTTCCAAATGTTTGTATCCGCAAAACTTAAAAGTATTGGAATTCTAAAAAGAAGAAAAAGTTTCTCATTCAACATTTTACTTAAGGGTCAAAAATAAATTTTGGAAAACATAACAAAGAATTTACATTTTAATCGTAGGAATAACTAAATGAACTATTTTAACCCCAAAAAATATCAAATATAGTTATTTAGGCTAAACTATATTACTTTTCACTTTAAATTCACCCAAGTTTTCATCATAAAGTTTTCTGCATATATACTGTATAATACTATCTAAACGTCACAAAACGATCGAAATTTACGGTTTTCATGGGAACTTCAGAATAGAAATTGTATACAAACACTTTTCTATTAAAATCCAAAATTGTATAAAAATTTCAAGTCAATCCGTATTTTTTGAGTTTTGCCGCCACAAACATAAGGAAGCTGAAATTTTATACAAAAAGATGGGGTATTATAAGAAATATTCCATTCTTTTTTAATGGAATCGGGCTATTTTGAAACAATAAAGACTTTTTATGAGGTTTTAAGTCGTTTTGTGATATAAATGTGAATTACACAAATTTTAATTTCATGATGTAAACGGCTTAAAATTTAAGATTTATAAAAGATTTAAGATATTTAAGATTTAGGGTGTCTAATTTGTAGAATTTAATAAAAAAATGTTTCTTTTTAAACTTCTAGTTTCAAAAAAGATGTTTAATGTACTCATTTCAACTAGAAATAAGATAAGTTTAATGTAGTAAAACGTTTTCATCCAAGAGTAGGTAAAAAAAAATAATAATAATAAACCTTTCGGTATAAGGATAAACAAATTAATACATGTGTATCGTGTTTCTTTAAATAAATGTATACAAAACTTAAACAACGTGAAACTCACACCCGCTTTTAGATATTATAGTGACTTTAATTACAATACTCCATTACAAAGATGCTCCTAGTTAATTATATATAATGTTTTAGTATTTATATTTCTTTATTAACAACATAATACTTTATAATTATAAGTATCAGACGTGTTTCAAATAAAATGATTGTGTAATTTTCACTGAAAATCATACAGTGGTAAAATATTTTTCCACACCTTGTTTGTGTCTAAATATGACAAGAAGTATTTATGCTTTTCGCCGAAATACAGCAGCACCAGCAAGCCGTCTCATTACGTATAGGATGCACGGCATGCCGTACCCGACTGCTTTTCGGGAGGACTGACTGGCTTTCGGACAGATGACCGCTACAAGGAGTAAAATACCAGAGCTGTGACTGACTCACCGGTCGCAGATGAATGTATAATATATATACATATATATATATATATATATATGATT
>JAGFPH010003017.1:4674-15618 GCA_018207615.1 Philaenus spumarius
AACTACATACATTCCCACTCTCGCCTTCTTAATAACGTTGATAAAATTCCGATGACCGGAATACAAACTCCGCTGTGAGCGAATCGAAGCAGTCAATAATTCTCATTCACGAGGTTTAGCAAAGCGAGTTTTTACACTGCGAGCTGAACGAAGCAGTTCGTAAGCCGGAGCTGGAGGCTGAACTGCAAACAAATTCTAATATATTTCGTACACGGAAGCAGCTATTCAGCACTTTCGTGAGTAGACAAATTTCCTAAATAGTTTGTTTAATCCTCAGCGAATTTATCTATTAGTTATTGTACAGTAACATTGCAACACGAATTTGTAATTATTTTAATTTTACTCTCAGTATACGTTCACTGTTATATTGATTCTGATTTAGTTTCTTTGTTTTTTGAAAACGTTTGAAATCACTACTAGAATTACTGTAATTATATATGTTATTGTGATCGCGTTAATTCAAATACAATGTCAATAATAACCATTTTTTAGTAGTCAAATTTATGATTTTGTAACCTACTGACCGTAAACCCGCTTAGAGTTGTCACAATTGTACCGTGTTTGGACTCATTTTGCGAGGAATAATATTTAGAGTTCAGTAATTAGAGTAAACATAAAGTAAAGTTGACGGTTGGAAAAATGTGATTTCGTAGCACAAGGGCTAGTTGGTGATTCATAGGAGAACCATTAAGCAGGTAGGCCGTGTGGTGTGTCTGCACGTGTGGGAGCGAAGGTTGATTTTATGGTCTAGAGCGCTTGGCTGTTTGGACAGACTATAGCATTGAGGCTCAATATAACTACTCTGTCTTTGTTATATGTTATATTTAAAGGTTGACAAGTTTGTAGTGTACCCTCAAAGACCTTACACCTACCGTCGGGAGCACGGAATAAGGAGGGTGAGAGTTTTTGCGCTGTTGCCAGATGTGGGACTGACAAAGCGAGAAGCGGTCGAAAATCGCTCGCTCTGCGGCACGATCGGCAACACTGCCAACCCCCCCGACTTTTAATAAAAATTGTAAATAAAACTGTTCCCGTTTTGAGTATAGCGGTTAAATGTTTGTAAATACAGTATTTGCTAAATTAAAAAGAGTTATACAACTAATTAACCAAATCAAATCATTCAATATTTTCAACCCGTTTATTAAAATCTAATATTATTAGATTTATGTATCTATTCAATAGATTATTATTAGTAGCTAATTATTATTTGAAAATATATACAATTATAACAAAATACTACGAGATGCTCTTCTTTTTCAGATCTTGTTTTCTTTTACTTTAAAATTGGATTCACACAACTTTTATAAATTAATTAACGAAAAGATTTACAAACGCAATACAAAACAAATACACAAAATATACTTGATTATGAATAAATAAACAGCGTGGTTGAACCAACGGAGCGTTTGTGGCAGAACATTTTAGTTTCGCGCGCAATTTTTTTGTTCTTAATCAACCACTTTAAAACCTAATACCAGTCTTTGGAGACAAAAAAATGTTTTAACAACAGTTTTGGTACGTGTGATTTCCTACAACTTTCTCGCTGATGAAACGCCGCTACTTGAAAAATAAGAAAATCCTCTCTTACTGAAAATTTTATGTCGGATTTTTCCGGAATTAAAGTTTGCATTTTACTTTTTTAATGTGTACAATTACGTAAAAATATATTTCAGGTAGGAAATGAGATTGGTAGAATTCTACGCATTTTCTCTAAAAACCTGTTTTTTAAAATTTTTATTAAAGATAACTCAACACATAAGTCACCTACGGCTAAGGAGGGCAAAGCAGGTTACACCTCGAGAAAATTATTTGGTCTGGTAAGAGACTACGAGGGCTATCCAAAAAGTAGATTACGTTTTCGTCTGTGCCCGCAAGGGGCGGGGCTAGCGAGGCCATCTTGGTGTCAGTGCGTTACGCCTCTCAGTCGGCATCTAGTGAGAGGTTCGTGCTGTACTCCGTCGAGTTACTGTGACAGTTTGAAATGTCTGCCTTAATTGATAATGCCGCGAACTGTGAGGTGCGTGCAGTAATAAGGTTTCTGACTGCAAACAACTGTAAACCGATAGAAATCTATCGGCAGCTTTGTGAAGTGTATGGGGACAATATTATCACTGAAGGTGGAGTGCGTCAGTGGGTCATAAAGTTTAAAAATGGCCGAACTAATGTTCACGACGAAGAGCGAAGTGGAAGACCCAGCATAGTGACTGCCGAACTTGTCGAAAAAGTCGATGCCGAAGTCCGTGAAAACCGAAGATTCACAATAACGGAACTCTCTATGAGTTTTCCACAAATTTCGCGAAGTTTTGCACGAAATCATCACCGAAAAGCTTGGTTACCACAAGTTTTGTGCAAGATGGATACCAAAAATCTTGACTGAGATCCACAAAAATCAGCGAATGACTGCAGCGCTAACGTTTTTGGACGCTTACGATAAAGATGGCGACTCATTACTCGATCGCATCGTTACTGGTGACGAAACATGGGTTAAACATGTGAACTGCGAGACGAAATTGCAGTCAATGCAGTGGGGCCACACAAATTCCCAAGAAAAACCCAAGAAATGCATTCAAACGACGTCGGCAAGGAAGGTGATGGCGACTGTTTTTTGGGACAGGAAAGGTGAAATTTTTGTGGACTTCCTGGAAAGAGGCACTACAATAAACTCTCAAATTTATTGCCAAACTCTGCAAAACCTCAGAAGAGCTATACAAAACAAGCGCAGGGGAAAGTTGAGCTCAAAGATCTTGCTGATTCACGACAACGCCCGGCCCCACACGGCAAATGCCACTCGCCAAGTTCTTGGATCCTTTAAGTGGGAGTTGTTTCCTCATCCGCAGTACAGTCCCGACCTGGCACCGAGCGACTTCCACTTATTCCCAGCAATGAAGAAGTGGCTGGCTATGCAGCGTTTTGATGACGACGCACAGCTGCAAGAAAAGGTAACCAAGTGGTTGAAGGCGCAGGCGACCGAATTCTACGACGAAGGAATTTCCAAGCTCGTCCATCGCTACGACAAGTGCCTTAATTTGAATGGTGGCTATGTAGAAAAGTAGTATTTAAGTGTGGCTTTCATCTGTATATAATAAAAACAATTTCCAATACTTTGTTTATTTTTAATTCCAAAACGTAATCTACTTTATGGATAGCCCTCGTATGTTTCTTGGCTTGCACGATCTGACAACAATGCAAAAATTCTTCCCCCCTTATTTTGTGCTCGCGACTGTATGTTGGTTATCAATTATGTCCGATGAAGGAGTTTTAGAGGCTGCAAGGTTTGACGAAGTCTACCGTGGTTTTCATTCTTTTAGAACCCTTTACGCTGAGTGAAAACACTGCCCCGTACGATGGATTTTGTCAACACTATCATTACTTGGCGGCTCTTTGTGAAATCGTTCTTGAAACTCTTCAGCAGTTCACGTCAAACTTGGAACGATTTGTTCTGTATGAGCGAAATAAAAAACTAAATTTGTTTGTTGTGGTAAGAACCATTACATAGTTAACTAACCTCAACAAATAAAGTAATAATAAACAACGTGGCCTGGCAACAATCGAAAATGTAATCAGCTGTTCTAAAAACCAAACACAGCTGTTTAATTTCAGTAGTGTTTATTTTAGCGCATACCGTTACTTTAAATATATGGTGGGTAGATAATATTATAGAAAATTATATCACCATAAATAAAGTAATATTTAAATAACAAGGCGACCAAGTCGCTAAATCTACCCTTTATATAAAACAAGATAAATAGGAAACCTTCTTATCTATTATGCTAAAAAGCTTGAGCTAACTCATGAAATATTCATTGTATTTGTATAATATCAGGCCAGTTTTAAAATGTATAGACAAATATAATGGAAAATTCAAAAACGTGTAAATATTTGTCAAAATTAAAATACAAATAATGCACTAATTATTTTGCTCGATGCTTTCTTCTAAGTATAACTTTTAATACATCTATGTATTTTAGAGGATATTGAAATAAATATTCGTAAGATACTATGTGTACACAAGGTTAGTTAAACTTCAAAAAGGTAAAACTATAAATGTTAATAAAGGGGATGTTTTACTTCACCTATGAAATCAATAGCATTTTAACACGCTTTTATTAGCTTCACTTGTATGTTTGTATGTTTGTTTGTAAGTAACTCTCCTTTGGACTAAAAGCCAGTGGCTTATTACTGTTAGTATATCTCTCTTACGCAAGTTCGTTCGTTGGCCGAGCGGTCTAAGGCGCGGGTCGTCGCTGACGTCAATCCCCAGACTCACCGATCGTGGGTTCTAATCCCGTCCACGGCCAATTTTTTTTTCAATAATTAATCGAACTAAAAATTAAAAAATAAATATAGTTTTAAAAAACTAAAAAACACGCTTTTATAATACATCGAACTAAAAAGTGAAAAATAAATATAGTTTAAAAAACTAAAAAACACGCTTTTAGAGCATATCAAACTAAAAAGTTAAAAATAATTTTTCAAATAAGCTTAAAACAATAATAAACGATAAATACTAGCATTATTGTAAAAAAAGCGTGGGGCGCTTTGTCCATATTTCTCGTACATCGAGCGCCCAACGCTTTTTTTACAATAATGCTAGTATTTATCGTTTATTATTGTTTTAAGCTTATTTGAAAAATTATTTTTAACTTTTTAGTTTGATATGCTCTAAAAGCGTGTTTTTTAGTTTTTTAAACTATATTTATTTTGACCTTTACTCACTCTTGTCGGTTGTTATAAGTAAAACGTTATTTCATGTAACTGGTATTGTTTACCGGTATCAAGAAGTAACCGTTATAACTAGTTATCATTTATTTCCAGTACCAGTTACTGGGCTTGGGAGTTACTATTTACCACTTTGTAAGCTTTAGCGAGTATCATTATGTTCTTTTATTCTACTGGTACGTGTAACGGTTTAAATTTAAAAGACGTACAATATAAACGTATCCCCCCCCACTTTCTCCCTCACCCCACCCGCAAACAACATTTAATTTTATGTATTAAGTAATTAAAACAAACAAACACCATTTTAAAGTTTTTAAAATAGTTTAGATAAATGAAAATTATTAATAGGCGATGAACGATTCATTCATTAAGATTCCAGGCCGAAGAGCTTTCGTAAAATCAGGATAACTACAATGCATCCAACTGCTATCACTTATCGCCAGCAATCATTTTCAAGTGTTGTTCAAATTAAATTCTAACCATTACACGTCACGCGTTTCGGACATTAATCATTCATCGTCGGGTGTTAAAACACTGTTAAATTTGCCACAATTACACAGACACCCTAAATCCAACCACATATTAAATTGATCTTTTACAAGTAATACAAGCAAATATTTCAAATTAAAAATGTTTTCTTCTTAGGGAGATTAAAATTACCGCTTTGTTCCGACAGAATGCTCTCTGGTTAAGAAAATATACATCAAACGTTTTTCATCTTCTTATTTTCTGGAAAACTGCAAACGCAAGCAACAGACGTAGTGACTAAAGAACGGTTACAATAAAGATTGAAATTGACTGTTTAGAATATTATATTGTAAAAAACCTTCTTACCTTCTTGGTTCGTAATATTACTAGAATGAAACAGTTCTATACTGTTCAAGTACAACTATCGAATATGTTTGATTCTCAAGTTTTAGTTTAAGCGTTAAGGCTCGGCTCTCCACAATAAAAACGGCGAAGTTGGGTACCAATTTCAATGTTAAATAACCAAAACATACCTTCACTATTAAGCATATTTTTGTGTTGTTTTTGTCAAAAACGAAAGCTGAATTTTTTTGCTTAAAGTAAAATATATTGTGGGTGTTGATTGCTAAGGTTTTTTCCAATATCTCTTGTTGCAACTGAGTAAAAAATTTATAAAGTTTACTATTTTTTACTATTTATATCATACGTTTATGAAAACAATAACACGGGTTTTGAAAATGTATTCGGCAATCAACATCCGCATATAACAGTACTTCAAAATGAAATCAAATTTTTAAATTTATTCCACGAATTAGCGGGAAAAAATGACTTATTCTGTAGCATTGCTCTTATGGTAATCAGAATCAATATGGCGGACAGGGTAGCGCCCCCTTAAGGATGTCATAATGGATATGGCATTTCTATTCCATTTCAATTTCAATCTTTTGTACAGGGTGGCGCAAGGAAAACGGGAAATAAAAAAAATATATATTTGCACGAATAAGTATATAAAACACAACATTTATTGACGAAAATGCATGTATCCCATTTACGTTTTTAATCAAAAGTGTCTGTTTACTTGTTAAAGATGACATCGGAAAGATGTGCTCACATTCGGTGTTCACACCTCTTATGAAAACTCTGGAATGCTCGGTGTAGCAAACCTTGTGGGATGGCAGTGATTCCGTTTTCAATGTTCTGTTTCAGTTCATGGATTGTTGCGTACAGTACACCTTGCCTTTAAGATATCCCCACAGGAAGAAGTCGCACACACTAAGATCAGGGAATCTCGCAGGCCATGTAGTGTCACCGTTACGTGAAATAACGCTTTGTACAAATAACTGGCGAACGGCTGCCATCGATTGTCGAGTAGTGTGTGACGAAGATCCGTCCTGCAGAAACCACATGTTTTCAATGTTAAGATTAAGATCGTACAGTCTCGGTGTAAAGAATGTTTGAAGCATATATAGCAGATGTTACTGTTGTTGCATTGCCATCATCACATTCAAAAACGTAAGGGCCAACACCATGACATGAGACAGCACACCGTATGAAACCTTGGAGTTATGAAATGGACGCTGGTGAAACTCACAAGTATATTCCTGTGCCCAGTAGTTTGTTCACGAAACCGTTGAGGTGCAAATGGCCTTCATCGTCTGATATATAACTAATGAAATTGGCGTAATCGTTAGTTTTAAGCAATACCTGTTTACTATACTCCATACGCGACACAGGATCTTGTTCATGTAATGTTTGCACAATCTGGAACGTATAGGGGTGGAAGTCTAATTCGTGCAGTATTATTTGTAAGCTTAATCGCTTGATCCAAAGCGAAGATTCATGCTGTCAAACGGAGCTACGATGGCTCCCCTCGATGACAACTCGAACATCTGCAATATTATCTGGGGTACGACACCTGCAGGTTTCCCTTTCAAGGCAGAACCTTTTTCTTCAAAATTACACACCCACGTTGTAATCGCATGCGCAGAAGGGATACGTCCAAGCTGGTAATGCTGTCGTAATATCCTTCGCGCGTCAATCTCATTATTACCATTTTTGTAAAACGCTCTCACAGCGACAGCACGTTCTGAACCACTCCAATGATCCATGATTACTAAATAAAAATGCGTTCACAACAATTGCCGGCTCTACAGAGCTGCCAACTGTAAGTTACAAATTTCCCGTTTTCCTGCGTCACCTTTATAAAGTACAATACATAACTGTCTGAGACTTGTAGCAGAAACCTATTACTCAAAAATCAACATAAAACCATAAAAAATACCAATGTAAACAATTAAAAAGCACTACAATAATAAAACTTCTAAAAATACCACTATAAACAATAGTAATACGCCCACACCGCTGAACCGCTGTCGTGAGTTGAGCAAATTTCCAAAATTAAGTTTATATGTTTTAATATTTGAACCAACTATTTGGTAAATTGGTCTACTCATGAGAACATTGAATAGCTGCCTGCGTGTACGAAATACATAAGTAGAATTTGTTTGCACCTCAGCCTCCAAATCCGACTCACGCGCTGCTTCGTTCCGCTCGCAGCAGAGTTGAGTTTGCACCTCGACTTTGCAGCATCGTATTTTGAACTGCCCTTTGAAAGTTTGCACCTCGATCTTGCGGCCTCCGATTATGGAGCATCAGTCATTTTTAGGTTAGAACAAACTAAAAGCAAGCACACACAAAATTTCTGTATTTTCAATTCACCTGTTGTTATAAATTATAAATAAAATTAGCTGATTTGAATCAAGAACTTAACATAATTGTTAGGCTTACAACAAACCAAAACAAGTTTATTTAGAACTAATTTCAATTCAAATTTAGAATCAGCCCACAACTAACAGTTTTTTTAGGTTAGGCAGAAGCAAACAAAATGTTTACTGTATTATATGTCAAACATCTGGTGTTACGTATTGTATTGTTTCTTATACTTGGTAATTTAAAAATTTGTTTGAAATGTTGATTGTTGATTAAATTTAAATATTAATGGTGAAATTATAACTCGTGCAGCAATTCAAGCTATGGGGTTTGGTCGTGTCTATTTCTATCTCCGTCTTACTTTAGCTATGTATAGATCAACGCTTAATCTTCACTTCCGTGAAAATATCAGAGTATTCAATAATCTGTTTGCATTGGTCTCGCCATAGGTCGTACCGGGGTTGGTGGGTGAAATGAAAAGGGGCGGAACCACTAGTATTTTATTAAATACGAGCTCAAACACTTTACTAGTTTTCAATTTTAATATTTCTATATATACTTACCAGAAACCAGAGGCCAATATGTCAGCACAAAGCAAACATCAATCTTTCAGAACATTATATTATATTATACTGTATGTACTACAGCCGCGACTTGAAATAACTCGAACCAGAATCTTCGTTGTGGATAGTGATATCATTAATAACTTCAGCACGTATAGTGACAACACGAAGTGGCCTAGATTCTAATGCAGTCATGCGCAGTAAAGACATGTTTATATAAAGTTAAATTATTCAAATAAGGAGAAAAACATTAACATATTTTAAACGCAATTGTAGTCATAATATATAAACAGAATTTACACGGTAAGTTTTAAACAGCTTGCTGCAAAAAAGACTTTTCTGCTTTTAAAGTTTATATAAATTAGTTCTTACTCACAGAGCTCGTTATGTGTCATTTTTAGCGACTTTCCATGGGTGACTCTTATGGTGAGAGCCAAGTCGGCAGTCGTCAATAAGTATTGATCATGGTACAGGTTGTAACGGATATATTGGTAGACACCAATATTCCCAAAGTCTAAAATAATTAAAATAATTAAAATAAAACAAATTATAGAATGATTCTAAGATTCAAAGTAGGCCTAAGTTAGTTAAGAAGAAATCTTTGCTCTGGACACAGTTAAAAGATTACAGCTGATACTAGTAACACACGTGTAAACTATTAGGTTACGTTCCCAGACATTTTAATCAAGTCAGCAGCATTAGAACAACTTGCTCTGAAACAAGTGAAAAGGTTCATATTACATTTCACACAGCTTTAGCGAACAATGCAGAATATCATGAGAATGCTTTTACAAGAATTTACAGATAGACAAATTTTTAGAAAAATGAAAGTCCAATAGGGAGATGAGTGAAAAATCTTTAGCCAATGACAAACGGTTTTTCAAAAGGACGCGGTAGGAGGAGTAGGGAAAGAGCGAGAAAAGCGGGGTCTTCTTCTAACATCTTTTGAACGGGCAAGACCTAAAAGCCCGCTTCACACCACAATGTATATTTCAACCTAAAACCCGCCATAAAAAGACTAAGTACATTTTACCTTAAAATACAAAAATAATTTAAAATCAATCATCAAATATGAGTCAATCATCAAGTCGAACTCACTAAGTGAAAATCATCAATCAGTTTAAAATCAATCACCAATTTCAAAAGGCATCGCAGGAACCAGTGGATAAATAGTGTTCAGTGAATGTGCGAATATAGATAAATGAATATCAATAAAGTGTTAAATAAAATAATCAATAAAATATATAGTATCAGTTTAAAAGTGAGTAAAAGGGAAAATCGCCAAATATGTAAGTAATTTAAAATTTTCAATTTATGTTAAGACAGATCTCGAGGTTAAGCAAATTAAATCAAATCAAAATCATATCCAGATAATTAAAATAAAATCATAAACAAATTTTAAATGGAATAATATAAATGTAATAAAATAAATTCATGGCTTTAGAGCAACAATAACTAAGCAATTTGGTCGGGTCTTCTTTATAGAAAATTAGCTGCCAAGGATTTAATAATACCTAATAAGCAATTGAAAGGAGATTCCGATTCAATTAAAAAGGTTAGAAACTGCTGTTTAGGATAAGGTTTTAAAGTAAGGAATTATGTCAACTTAATTATCAAACTTTTAATTTCAAATATTTTATACAATGTTTAGTTGTTAGCCTATTTTAATAAAGGATAAGTTATATATATTAAATATTAAGGAGCCTGCATAGTAATTGAATAGTACAGACTCCCTTAACAACATTATAGATTACGAATAATAATTATCAAAATATCCTGGTAAAATTAGTTTAGTAGATTCAGCAACTTATTATGAAGTAAAGTTTAGAGGAAGAGACGATTTGAGAAATTAAACATTAAGAAATTGTATATTAATAATTTGTACATTTCTTAAGAACAAATTTCAATAATTAAGTATCATGTTAATTCAAGTTTTTTTTTCAATAAATCAATTTTAAAAAATTCTAAATGTTATTAATGTAGAAAAGGTGTAGTCATTAAATTAATCATATGTCATGTACAATATCTTATTATCAATTATACATTTAATTCAAACCATCAAACGTCTCTGAAGTTATTTCAACCAATTAGTTAGGAGTCAGACCTCTCAAGCCAAGCATAGATTGATTCGTAAATCGAATCTGGTGGAGCCCCCATATAAAAATAAACCTTACAGAATAAAGTCGCCCAAATCAAAATAGAAACCTTACAAGGTGTTAGCAATCTAACGGCCGCATTTTAAGTCGCAGGGACAAGTTCGTTAGAAAAAAAAAAAAAAAAAAAAAAATAGATAAAAATAATAAAATAACCATTTTAGAACGGAAGTAACAATGTTTAGATTTTTCGTACTGAAATGAAACTTTAGTGGTTTTATCTAAAAGAATAAATACATCAGATTATTCTACATATTTTGTTTTTTACACGATCTTATAGCTCTTCTGCATCCCCCAAAATCTATCAAAACGTAAAATCTTTAAAAGTAAAC
>JAGFPH010003017.1:37502-59384 GCA_018207615.1 Philaenus spumarius
GGAGCATTGCCAGCAGAAGCCGAGGTTTGTCCTACTCGTTCATCCTAAATGAATTCCTCTTTACATTGCTTTTGCCACAAAATGTATCGTTTCTTGAACAGTATTTACAGCAAAGCTTTCAATATATCGAATACATCATAACCAAACGCTTTCATTTCGACCTGGAAACAAATGAAACACAAACGTTTTACACTCTGCAATGTCTTGTATCAAAACGTTATATTTTCAACGTACTTTATTGTAACATTGTAAAATGCAGTGTGTCAGTTGGAATTGAAAATTGCATTCACTTATTTCCATTCTTTGACAGACAAAGAGTGTTCTATTGAACGTAATGAGACGGCAGGGAGCTCGTTATGCTTCCTCGAGAGTGTCTTATTGCACATCTAGAGCATAAGGGACACCACTATGTTAAGTCTCAAGTTAATATTTTTTGTCGTCTTTAAGATATAGGTATGAAAAGTGAGTCAGTGGCATTTTACTTTTATCTATATTTCTAACGCTTTTGACGTTTCAATAACCTGAAACGCAAAATATTTTAAAATCCCGTCTTATTACACACCTACAACATAAGGGAAACCACTATGTTAAATCTCAAGTTAATATGTTTTGTCCTTTTTGAGATGTAGTGATGAAAAGTGAGTCAGTGGCATTTGACTTTTATCTTAATTCTAACGCTTTTGACGTTTCAATAACCTGAAACGCAAAATATTTTCAAATCCCGTCTTATTACACATCTAGAACATAAGAGAAACCACTATGTTAAGTCTCAAGTTAATATGTTTTATCGTTTTTGAGATATAGTGATCATCAGTGAGTCAGTGGTATTTCGATTATATATATATAGATAGGTTTATCTACGACCAGGTGATATTCTGACTGGATTAATTATTTTCAAGCGTTATACAGTATATAAATTAAACTAATTAACATGTAAGTAGTAAATTAAATAATATTTTTACAATGCGTTAAATAAGCATAATACTTCATATTTCGCACTATAAATGGGTTGTTTTTTCAACAGTTGGCAACACTGATCATTAAAAAGACACTGTCTTCAAAGAGGAACTAATGTTCGAACATATCTTTTGACCTCAAGCCTTACACAATTTGTTGGCAATTAGATTGGATTTATATTACATTGTGCGATTGCGTCCTAAGCATGGCACATGTGTTACAGGGGCTTCGCACGTCAACACCAATTGAAAGGACAATACATAACCTCCAACACGACACATTTATTGCCAAACAGTGTTTATAACTGGTACTAATGTATTTATCAGATCTCCGTTAAAATGTGTTGATTACTCATGAATAGAGTATTTTGCAAAGTTGTGCAGAGTTTTAGAGGAAATATGCAGATAGGCGAACATTAATGTGCTGAATGAAGTTCTAGGAATCCTAGTTACGTGCTCGAATAACCTAAATTGTATTTCTGAGAAAACTAGGGTAAAATAATAATAATCTATATGCATATAAGATATTTTATTCTGACTGATTGACTGTCATGGAATCAACGTAGAGGAAACACTACTTAAGGCACAATTAGGAAAATTTAAAGGCATATTCGTATGGGGTCATAGGCGCACATTGAAAGGAATTATCAAAAAAAACAGCTGTTCGGATCGAAATCTTAGCAACACGTGTTTGTTTACATTCATTACCACAGCAATCAACTTAGCAAATTTAAAATTAGTTAATAAATATTCTTCACAACCAACATCATTTTTAGGTTAGATTAGCAAACTAAAAGCACACACAAACTTAACATCTTTTTGACTTAGGCCTACAATGAACCAAACACGTTTATTTCCAACAAATTTGGTAATTATTCTTTACAACTATAACAGTTTTTTTGGATTAGGTAAAAGCAAACAAAAGGCTTACCTATCTATATAAAAGCGAAATGGCAATCATTCATTCATCAGCAGAACTAAAAATCTGCTGAACCAAATGAGTTCAAATTTGGCATGCATGTTCAGTTGGACCTTTAGACGCGCACTAAGAACGGATTTTGAAAACATCCCAAAGATGCGCCCAATATTCGCGTTTTTCTAGCGATCATTGCGTTTTCTCAGCTTTTTCGAGAACTAATTGGCAGAAAATGTTGAAATTTGGTACTTAGGTTCGTTTAAGGCCTAAAAGTAGTCTGTTAAAAAATGTTTCAGATTCTCCCAAAATTACGCCAGAAATAGTCGTTTTTGCATTTTTCCTTGCGTTTTCAATGCGTTTTTGATCATCCTCAAATTACGCCCGAACGGATTGGAATGAAATTTGGTATGTAGCTTCCTCTAGGACCTTAGGCGCTCTCTAAGAAAGGGTATGAAAAATTTCGAAATTTTAGGAGGGGTTTGGGGGGATCAAAGTTACTAAAATCATAATTTCAGATCTTTTATTATTATGACAATAGTGCTTTTATTATTTAAGATCTATATATATATAAGCCAAATACCACTCACTAACTGAACACTTCAAAAGATTACAATTACGTTAAAAAGACTGAAAATACTAACCACCACGGGCAACGCCGTACGTGTCAGCTAGTTGTATTATAAGTCAAACATCTGGTGATACATATATTGATTCATTTAGTTGGTAATATAAAAATTTGTTTTAAATGTTGATTATTTAAATATGGATGGTGAAATTACAACGCATGCCGAAATTCCAATTATGTTGGTCGTGTCTATTTAAACCTCTGTTGAAAGTAGTTACTAAACATCCAAAGAACATCCAAACATCTTTCTACTTTTATACTTTCGGAACACCTGGTGTACCCTTTTATTTAATTAAATTATGTAATTGACTTAAGCCTTTAGGTTTTACTAGAAACTAGCTGGCCCGATCCGGCTCTGCACGGGTAGAGAAATCAAAGTTAGATGTATATTAACAAAACAAAATATATCAATAAATATATTATACTATGTATTTCTTATAGGGATTATTAGTAACTTTGACCCAACAAACCCCCTAAAATTTCGAATTTTTTTAAAAAATTTCTGCCGAGCACCTAGGGCCCTAGAAGAAACTGCATACCAAATTTCATTCCAATCCGTTCGGTTGTTTTTGAGATTTCATGATGAGTGAGTCAGTGAGTGGTATTTGGATTTTATATAGATTGGCGCCTTGTTAAATCTAACCCAGACGATTACAGGGTCCACGACAATTCCTTCTCAATTTATAAAGATATAACTAAACCACTTTACCAGAGAGCCCAATATCCTTAATGGTGACCTTTATTTATTAGGGTATATTTCTTATTTAATCCGGTCTTGAGTGCGATAGGGTCGTATAAATTATAGATTAGATTAGGCTGTTTCTCTCTCTTATCGCACTTTGCTTGGATACCACTTAAAATTGAGTGTAGTAGCTTAGCTTTTACATTTTAGTGTTTTGAAGTATAATATTTACTAAATGCAGGGTGATCTTAAGTATTTATACCTCAGCGCCTGTTTGACACAATAATTCTGAAAATCCGATCATTTTCAAGCTAGACATAGGTCGCTTATAATGTCGCTTTTAGTGACCTAATGCGTGTCTAACCTGCCTCACTCGTCACGAGTTGATTCGCATTTTGTGACGTGACGCTACTGTGAGTTTGTAAGTACTAGAATATAACCTTTCAACATATGCCCTGTGGGCCGACCAATTTCACACATAGTTTTTTGAAACCATAAAACATAAATTTAATTTTGGAAATTCGCTCAACTCCCGTAAGCGGATCGTGATTGAATTCTGTATAAAAGTTTTGTTCACCTTTGAGAAATATTCAAGTAATTAATTTTATATAAAGGTTTTCTTAAACTCAAAATTGCATTTAATTAGCGTCTCAGTTGATGAAGTGGAATAATTAAATCCACAGGGACCTCGAGAATTGTAATGTAAATACAGAAACAACTTCACAGCAAAACTGAATACTAAAGTCTAACGTCTTAACAATAGTTCTATAATAAAAATATGTTTCGTTAATTACCTCAATTCTTTCCACACGACCTAAGGTTCTATATTTTCTTTCACTACTCAGTTAATAATATAGAGTGGCACAGCGTTTAAACGTGCTCAACCAGTTTTTTACCGTTGGAACCACCGACACAGTATCGTAGGTTCGATCCTAGGTATGGTTCATTTTAGCTCCCCTATCTTTATTAATTGAAGTGGCATTTTTTAAAAAAAAATAATAATTTTAGTACTGGGAAAGTCGAAAAAGTCATTCATCCATGAAAATATTCACCACTTGTTTATGAAATGCAATTAAAGATACAAAAGATGTTGCCTAAAATATATATACATATGTACAATTAGACGCCAACATTTCGAAAAGGATGTGTTGTCTTTATAAGAGTTATTAAATTACTTGAATAGAAGACATGGACTAAAAGAAGACAATTTTACAGCAAAGCCTGGGCTTATAGGTTTAGTTTAATTTTGAAGTTATTCATGTTTAGAGTAATTATTTACGTTTTCTTCTTTCTTCCTACTGATTATAAAGAGTAATCCTTACATATTGTTTCTCAGGTGTGTTTTTTGTCGCTAAGCTATATTTCTCTTAATTCTTCATCAAAATTAATTTTTCAAGCATCATTTTAAAGCTTATGTTCCCCGCTGTTGGAGAAAAATAGACAAACAGCTTAAAACTCATGTTTTCATTACGAAAATTGATTTAAAAAACTTTTATATCATACTTCATGTGTTCCTAATGAAAGGCGCCATATATTAACAATCTGTTAACTAACGTGGCAGCTGTTAGATGGTTTACATTCTATATGCAAGTGTAATCTACCACGCAAATCAATCAAATTAAATCAACGTAAATAAATAACCGTAACTAACTCAATGAAGTCAGCGTATTAAATCAGGTAAGAACTAAAAACTTGCGAAATTTTCACAAGGGTCAGCTAGTTTTTACATTGTAAAAATTTTAATCCGTCGATATGTTTTCTTTTTTCCCTTTTCTTTTTCTTTGACTTATGAGTAAAGGGATGACATGTAATGACAAACCCTCTGACGGTCTTTGGACCAAGAGTCAGAAGCTACGATCGTTGTATATATATGTTATACGAATATGTACGAAGTTAAACGAATGTGTATCTCTTATTTAGATTTATACTGACGGTAAAAGGTTGTGTTATATACAGTTTATAACCTCAAAGCAAATCTTATAACGTAATATAGCATACATTAGTTCTATAACTCATATTAAAAAAAAATCAACTTCACAAGAAATTATAATGATTAAAGTTGTAAACATAACCCCAAAGTATAATCTACTCTGGGTTTTGTTCAAGTATTACAAATGATGGGTGAAATCAGTTGTTGTATTATATGTTACTCAAGTACGTAACTATTTGCAATATGGCAAATCCTACCTTGGAGGGTGTTATACAGGCTGTGGTCATATGTATTTACGAATAAAGAAAAAACATCGTACAAACATCCTATGTGATAAAAGGATTCTATCACCAGATATCGGCCATTTTGTTATTTGAACTAAATTATTTACATTTGTAGAGCGGCTTAACTGAGATATTCTTTGAGATAACGGCTTAACGTTGAGTTGCACTTTGGCACGTTGCTATAAAGCTTTTTAAATTATCCAACAAAGATTAGCAGAAAAACAACGTCCATTAGGGCTTGATTGCACAAATCCTACCTTTCTCTACATTGCTCATTAAGGACCTACTCCATCCAGTAACCGAGAAAGTCGCCGGAAACCCAAGCGCCTCTCACTATATCCCTATCGAAACAGTGCAATTTCTTGCCCTGACATTGCCTCATTTCAAACCATTTTATAAGTCTATCTTTTGTAATTGAGTGTTGAAAAAAAAACTGAATATTCTTTATAAAATTTCGGATCGGTTTATAAAAACCGGATATATTTCGGTAATAAATTTCGGATTTTTTATTTTTTATTATTTTATTTTTTTATTGTGTTAGGAAAAAATTCAAACTTTGTACTCACAAAATGTCAATTACATAACAAATTTTTTAAAAAATAAAATTGCAAGACGGATGCGTATTGTGACTGTGCTTAAAATGAGACCTTGCAAACAATTTTATGATAAAAAGTAAACGAAATAAATGGTTTGAAATTTAACATTGCTCTTATGGGATAAAACGTCAAGATGGCCGCCAATACAGCAGACCATTAATGTACACTGTTTTACTGTTAACATTTCTTAAATAATTTTGAATTGTATACCATTCGATACCAAAACTACTCTTTGATGTTTTCTTTTTTTTATGAACATTTACTGTTTTTTCCGTTATTAGCGAATTTCCATAGGAAATATGAGCTATTACAGTGAATCTTATGGTGGGACCTAAGGTCCGGGAATAGTAAATGAGCACCGATCATGGTAGCCAGAACACGTTTTGGGTGTCATTAAATAAGGTATATATTTATGTATGTATTTAACGGCCGCATTTTAAGTCAGTTTTGGTCCAAATTTGGTACACACGTTGGTTGTTTAAGTGGCTTGGATAAGTTCGTTAGCAAAAATACCGGAAGTAACAATTTATAGATTTTCGTTCTAGAATTAAAATGTTTTTATAGTTTTTTCTACAAAAATAAAGTTGGGATATTATTCTGCACATTTTGTTTATTTTAAACGACCTTATTGTTCGCGTGGTTCCCCCAAAATCGATCGAAACATAAAATACCCGGTACAAGTGGGGGATTTGATCTTCTGATCCAAGGCCGACGGACGGTCGAGTTTGTTCTCTGCAAGCGAAGCGAAACAGCCCATAAACCGAGGCCGCAAGTCGTGGTGCAAACGAAGCAGCGTGTGAGTCAAAGCTGGAGGCTTAGGTGCAAACAAATTCTACTAATATATTTCGTACACAAGGCAGCTATTCAACGCCTTCGTGAGTAGGCACATTTCATAAATTGTTGGTTGAAACCCTTAAACTTAATTTTGCAAATTCGCTTTACTTTCAAAAGCAGTTCAGCTGCGTAATCGAATTTATTTTTATTTAAAATGTTTAAATGGGAGCCATATTAAAAATTACAGTTTTTTCCGTAAACTACCATCTGAAAATAATAAATAAAAAAATAGTTTTACAACAGAAACATCTAATAAGTTCCACATCGAAACTGTCTAGAAATATCCAGTCTTTACCACTATTTACACCGTTAAAACTTCTTCCTCTGAGGCTTGTATATATTTTAAAATTATTAAAATGATTTATCGTAGACGTGGACAGAATGTATACCGACAAAGACTGTGGTCCAAATGTAATAAAAATTAGACTCTTCCTTTCAAGGAAGCTTTCGTGGGATTCTATTTGTATTCTGCACCAAACAGTTTTAATAGTATTGCTGCGTTTTTGAAAGACATCACATTTAAAATAGCATTTCTGGTTATTTTCTCTAGATGATTTGTAGTGTTATTTTAAAGTCTTGTTTGATTTGATAAACTTTGAGCTTGACGAGTGAGAAGGAATTTATTTTAAAAATAATAACAATACACTAATTCTCACACACATACGTTTAATAATCAAACGCGTTTCAACGTCTAAGTCGTCATCTTCAGTGATACATGAGCAACAACTATTTGCTCTATTTTGTTTGCTAGTGTAGTGAGCATTTTATTGGCTTGCTAATTTTTGTTTGCTGGAGAACCCGAAACAGGCTGAGTATATATGGTTTCCTACATGTTACATCGAGGTAAGTAATTGTTTTATTTTGAGTTTAGTAAGCTTAGTTATTATTAGTTATACAAATTGTTCATATTAATAAATGAGTTTTTAAGTATCTATTATTAGCGAAATTCCACAGGAAAGTTGAGCTATTATGGTGAGACCTAAAGTCAAGAGCAGTAAATGAGCACTGATCATTGTCCGCTGAATACGTTTTGCAGTGTTGTTAAACATTTTATGCGTATACTGTATATGTGTTCGAACTCCAGCTGCCGCATTTTGCACGTTGGTTTTCTAAAACGCACGGACGAGTTCGTTATACAAAAATCTAAAAAATCGGAAATGCGTTTTTGACGGGAAGCAACAATATTTTTAGATTTTTCGTACTAGAATGAAACTTGTTTGGAGTTTTATCCAAAACAAATACATATAGAAGATTATTCCGCACACATGTTTTAGTTTTTTCACACGACATTATAGCCCGTCTGGTTCTACTGAAATCGGTCAAAACGCAAAAAAAGCGAGATTTTGTACTGCGAGCGCAACGAAGCAGCGCGTGAACTGGGGCTTGAGGGTCAAACAAATTCTACTAATATATAGGTGCAGGCAGGCAGCTATTCAGCGCCTTCGTAAGAGAAGGGTTTCCCAAATAGTTAAAACCCTAAAACATATAAAACTAATTTTGGAAATTCGCTCAACTCACGTCAACGGTTCAGAATCACTTATGTAAGAGGTTAGACTAAAGTGCTTTCAATCCGAATGCATAAAACTTTTTTACAGACTGCCTGTTTTACGACTAAACATTTAAGATAGAAAATAAAATTGTACGAAGTTAGAAAAAAAATACAAATAATATTAAAGTACAGTATTTTTTGGATTAATAAAAAGCATAATGACTACCATAAAATACCATTGTAACATTAACAAACTCAATTGCTTGTAATTTCTAATTTTAGGGAAATTTTTTGTTTACAAACAGACAGTTTTATCGCTGAGCAGGTACACCAATGTTTCCCCCGAGTTCTGAAATTTCCCTCCGAAGTAAAGTACTATATTTATTTAAATTTCATAATAGTTTACGCTTTTATTAATATCCACTGGAGCACGCAAAACCCTTTTTAAGAAAACAAAGGTTAAAATAAGCTTTACAAACATTTATTAATTTTACCACCAGATGGAACTACCGTTGGTGTAAGCATATTCCTACATTACAAGTTAACCTTGAACTTTCAACCTTTCCCTGTATTTTCACGGGACATTAATTCCAAACCCCCCAACCGTGTCCTATTACTGCACGCTCTAAATCATCTGTACGAGGTCTTAGTATCGTTTATGTTTGCTCAACATTTTACCAGACAATTTACATACAGATACAATTCATCGTGTAAAGATCATAAGTACGTCAACTTTCACTAACGGTAAACCAGTGAGACAGGTATCCGGAGAACATAAGTTTTAAGTTGATTTCCAATAGTAGAACTTTTTTTAAATGTTGGACGTTGTCCACCTTATTTATTTAAAACTATAGTACATGACGTATGCAAACTAAAATAATTCGACCACGCAGCTAAACAGCTGACGTGAGTTGAGCGAATTTCTAAAATTAAGTTTTTATGGTTTAGGGATTCAACCAACTATTTGGGATCTACTCACGAAAGCGCTGCATAGCTAAGCGCTGAAATATATTAGTAGAATTTGTATGCACCTAAACCTCTAGCTTCGACTCGACGCATCTTAGTTTCACTCGCAGCGGAAAAACTCGCTTTGTGAATTTACATCTCAACCTTGCGGCTTTGGTTTAGGGACTGATTCGCTTCGCTCGCAGCATGCAAATTCGCCCGTCGTCCTAGGATCAGAAGATGCTCCCACCCCCGCGGTAAAATTTCTTACGTGGATTTGAATCGGGTCCTTTTATGGTTATGATCGATTTTAGGAGAACCAAGCGAGCTATAAGGTAGCGTAGAAAACAAAATGTGCAGAGTAATATCTTACATTTATTTTTTTAGACAAAAAAAAAATAATTACTTCTGGTCAAAAAAGTGCTTCCGGTTGTTAGATTTTTTAGCTAACGAGCTCGTCTGAGCGACATAGACAACCATCGTATCTACTAAATCTGTTAAAGAGCGAACACATATATACATATAAATATAAAATCTCTAATTACACCCCAAAACGTGTTCTACTACTCCCGACCTTAGGTTTCACCATAAGAGTCATTGCAATAGATCATTTTCCCTTTGGAAATACACCAATAAACATTTCAATCTTAATGAACAAGTATTACAATCCATATAATCCTGGGTAGAATAGAAAGTATTCAGTTTGAACCAATTACAGACCCTTGATTTAAAACTCTTTAAACCAATCGTAGAAGCCTCCTCATGCAATTTATTAAAAAGTATTATTTTTATACATAAATGACTGTTCCTAATTTTGAAGCCTTACAAATCTATAAAATATTTGCTTCTCGTACTGTAACTGTGACTATCTTGCCTGAGAGTTTAACTCCTACAAGATTCTTCTTGACATTTAGTAAACAATAGTAAATATATAAATGGATAAATATTCGTCCAAATTAATTTATTCGCATCTCGATTGATCCTAGCTTAGACTTTTTAACTTAGGATACGCTTGCGTTCAATATTTCATGGTGTATTTAAAAATAAAATCTAAATATTTTACTTGTCCTACTTTTGAGAAGAAAATAACTGATACTTTATTCTGTTTATGCAACACTTAAAACACAATAACTACCTTTTGCGCATAGAACATTAAGGACGTAAAGCAAACAGCAGGATATGTAGGAATAGTTTATAATAAACGTGATAGTGCTGCACTCTTGTGACATTACGTGAAGCACAAGTTGGGCTAATTACACTTTAAGCTGACAGTTCGGTGACGTGAGGAAGTGTTACGTGCTACACGTTACAGGAATACTGATTTATCTCACTAGAAAATAATATGAAAGCAGTTGTTTTATACCTTAAGAATAAAAATAAATTACTTACATAACTAAAAATAAAGTGCATAGGTATACCTGTTTACTAAATCAAAATTATAACTTCGAAAAAATTAGTTAAGTCACTAAAAATTACTGAAAATAATATGAATCAATCAATCGTCAATCAAATATACCTTTAGAATAAAAATAAATTATTTACCTCACCAAAAATTGCAGAAAATTTAAGAAATTCTAAAAAGTTCTCGAACGTTGCGGAAAACTCCATCTGAGACATTCAGGAAGCGTCTAGACCATACACGAATACTCTGGCCAGTATCCGACACTTTGGCACTCGATTCACAAGCTGCTTCAACCCACTTCCCATAAGAACTGCATTGGTGAGACTGACACCTATATCTCCAATCCCAACCCCAGCAGTTCCTAACCGAAACCTGTTGCATAGGTGGAGATGGAGATGAAACCTTACAATATAACCCCATCGAGGCTGCGGGGTTGGGGAGCTCGTTCTAAACGTAAAAGTAAAGGAAAAAAGTTATATTTCACTTCAGGACACGGACGACTACACAACACAGCAGGACCCGGGGTAGTGCCTTCTTCTGTTCTTCTCGAGAGACATCCAGTGTAGTTTAGGACGGGCCTTGAAGTTCCAATGATGGTTTTATCACGGGGAGCACTTCACATCGAACACGACTAACGGACGCACACTCATCATCGCTGGCGGACGCCTTCATTCCCCAATGAGTTCTCAAGGTACCTGATGTCAGTTTCTGCGGGCAGCG
The DNA here is from genome assembly GCA_018207615.1 of Philaenus spumarius. NCBI lineage: Eukaryota > Metazoa > Arthropoda > Insecta > Hemiptera > Aphrophoridae > Philaenus > Philaenus spumarius. The sequence goes on from JAGFPH010003017.1 coordinate 48,882, forward strand.
AAGTCATCCATACAATCCACACTTCTTCGACGGACGATCACTACACAACGCCGGCGGACTCTTTCTTCCTGCTTCCCGTAGTCCGACTGTCGGTCGGGCTGCGGGTAGCGATTTCTTAAAGCACTAATTCAATGCATTATCTGTTTCAGTCAGCTCTTCACTTCAGAACTCGAATCGGGCCTTCATCGTAGCTCCGGGGTCCCTCTGCCAGTGATGTTTAAGTACGGGTAAAGCTGTTCTGCTGCCGGCCCGGTCTCGGGGAATGATTTTCTCACGTTTCTTCTTCTGTTTTAGCCCGACTTCTTCACTCGTTCTTGGGATCGTGCCTTCATCGGAGCTCCGGGACCCCCAGTACGCCAGTGATGTTTTAGGCATGGATCTTGGATTCCGTTGATAGCTGGTCTCTAGTAGAGACATCTTCAGGCCGCCACCGCCATACCATTAACTGATAATTTTGCTATGTTTCAGATTGACTCTTACAGTCATTAGGGATATTCCCTAGACCCTGTTACAACTCCCCTGTGAGCAGTTTTTGGAGATGGGGATGGTTTAGTGGGTAGTGGGACCACGCGGCAGCGGATCGAGTCCCACAGTACCTCTCTGGCTGAGAGGTCTGCATAAGAGCATTCCATCCTCTATAAAAAAAACAATGTAGACCCTGTGACCTGTGATAGTCGAAATAATCATGAAAACCGACTGCTGCGAGCTGAATGAACCAGCGCATGAGCCGGAGCTGCCGGCTAAGGTACAAACAAAATTCTTCTGATATAATTCGTTCACAAAGGCAACCATTCAGCGCCTTCATGAGTATAAAAATTTGGCAGATAACTGGTTGAAACCATAAAACATATAAACCTAATTTTGGAAACTAACGTCAGCGGTTCAGCTGCTTGATCGAAGTATTTGCATAGTGCGATAACCTAACTGCACACATTGATAAACCACGTTATATACAGAGTGTTCATTTGAACACTTCAAACTCGTATTAAAAGACTTATAGCCCAAGTATCAAAATTCTGTAAACTTGAGTGTATAGTAAATTTCAAAATGGGGTAGTAATTTTGTTGTTATTAGCAGTAAGTAGTAGTTAGTAATTGTCGTGTAAGAAATAACATTATTTTCTTACCAAATGGCTGATACCAAACGGCTTGGCCGATTTCATTTTTTTTCACAAAAATACAGCACTTTTTATGAACTTCAATTTGAGGTGTCTCAAGGTATACGTTACCATTTCAAAATTTAAACTTTGGGTAAGGGGGGCATGGGGTGAGCACCCCTATTTTGAAAATATTTTTTTATTCCCCCAACTTGTACTATACACTCCCGTTTACAAAATTTTGATACTTGGGCTATAAGCCTTTTAATACTAGTTTGAAGTTTTCAAATTAACACTCTGTATATTGATTTCTTAAAAATAACTGCAGTATAGACTCGGCGATATTCGAAATTATCATTAAAATTTAATGAGTTGATCTAATCAAATAAATATGAAATAAACCAAATGTCTAAAGGAGGAAGTACAATTTGTAATTAATAAAAATGTACATTAGATCATTTATAAAACTTCAGCGTACATTTACAATATAAGATAATTCAACCACGCAGCTGAACCGCTGACGTGAGTTGAGTGAATTTCCAAAACTAAGTGAATATGTTTTAGGGTTTCAACCAGCTATTTTCTAAATGTTTGAAGGTGTTGAATAGATGAATGTGTGTACGAAATTTATAGTAAAATAAAATGTGTTTACACCTAAGCCTCCAACTTCGTTCACGCGCAGCTGAAAAGTTTGCACCTTGACCTTGCGGGTAATGGACTGTTTCGCTTCGCTCGCAACGTACAAACACGGTCGTCGGCCTCGAATCAGAAGGTACCAACACTGTTAAATCCCCTACGTGGATTTGAACCGGGTACTTTTGTGGTACTTTACGTTTTCGTCATCGTCGAGCGAAGCTAAGCAGTCCATAAATTCGTAAAGCGAGTTTTGCGCTGCGAGCGGAACGAATCAGTGACTGAGCCGTTGCTGGTGGCTGAGGTGCAAAACAATGTCTAATATATTTTGTAAACGTAGGCAACTATTCAGCGCCTTCATTTGTGAGTAGACCAATTTCCCAGTTGGTTGAAACCATAAAATTAATTTTGGAATTCGCTCAACGTACGTCAGCGGTTCAGCTGCGTGGTCAAATTATCTTCATACTACAATGACCTATATTTGTTATTATAACTCTTTAATGGCATTTTTTCATTATTATTAAAAATGTATTACAGATAAGAAATGATATCGCTGAAAAATAATACAGTATGTAATTATTATAATATTACTAGTAAGCCCCGTGAAAAATCACAGGCAGATTAATTATTAGATTCACATCAGAAATACATTATTTAAAACAAATACTACTTAAAAACAACAGCTTTATCTAGGCCTACGTAACTATGTTTATGGGGATTTTTAACTCGGTAAATGTGTACAATAATAAGGCTTAACTGTAGGCCTATTTGTTAAAACAAATTTATTTATCGTTATTATATATTTAATACAAATATTATCTTTTAATTGCTTTGTATTTCATATTTATAGATCAAATTATTTAGAAATTATTAATATTGCAGTGAATAAGTTAAAAATCGAATATGTTAATATTATGTTATACGAAGATGTACAGATTCCTCACGCCGGCAATGAACCCCGAGAGGGGAAGTAAGGCCCGGTCCCCACGCTGTGTTTGTTGTGTCCAACGTCACCAGTATAACCTCAATAAAAAAAATAGACCTCTTTTCTTCACTGTACAGACCCTAGTTTGTCACTGTAATGTAACGGTAAATAAAAGTGATAAACACATTTTTCTTATTGAGCAGGACGTGTAAAAATTAGTTGTTTTATTTATAAATATATATACAAGTGTCACAAAAAAACCTTATCGTGCTATAATACAGGATCGGATTCTATGCAATATAACAAATTAAAATATTCAGAAACATTTTACGAATTCGGGTTAGTTTATTTTAATTTTTTATACTGGAAATATGTGAACCATGGGTTGACAAATCTTTTGCGCATGTGTTAAAAATTATGAGGAGAATGCGTTCTTGGAATCGACAAATAAAGAGAGCAGGAAGGCAGGAAGTATTTTCTGAGATACCCTTCCCGTTACATCATCCTATTTACTTTTCCCACACGAATTTCGTATGTGTATTAACTAACTTTCACCAACCTGGCGACTAACAATACAATGTTAAAAGAATACAAAACCTAAAACTAACTTTAACCTAACTAAACTTTAAATAATACAGTATGATTAAAACTAGATAGTATTATGGTATCATTGGATCTGCGGAACAGCCAGATCGCAACAAATCAATGTCAAACAAGCACAAAATGTATTCATTACAGGAATTACCTTCCTCCTGACAAAACAAAAGGTCGTACAGAAAATTGTTTTAAATAAAAAAGTTAATTCCACTAATTATCAACAACTTTCTCGCAAAAAGTTTTCTTTTTGCCTAAAAATACAAAAATTTCTCGCTTTGAACATTTTTGTTGTCATCACTTTTATTTTATAAAAAACTTAGTAAAATTTTGCATCAGAGTTATAACATTTTATAATTTTGTATGAAACAAAACCTTACTTATTTATAGATATTTATCATAGTTTTCTCTAAAATGTGAAATACTTTTTTATAAAAAGGTTGTAAGCAAGTACGTAAAGTTATAAGAATGTGAGCGCTGTCTATTCCCTCAGTTAAATGTTATTTATTTGTGGACCTATTTTTTTGTGGAATTGGTTGTACCGCCAAGGCAGGTTTAAGGAGAAGTAGACTGTAGAAGGGATGACTCGCCCATTAGGCCAAGTTCACTCCTAGTTTGCTCGAACTGTACGAATGTTTCCGAAGTTAAACGATTAGGTATTGCTTCTTTAAATTTTTATAAACAATTATATTGATGATACAAGGTTGTATTTGTATTCAGTTTATAACCATAAAACTAATCTTAGAACGTATATTATAGCATACATTAGTTCTATAACTCATATTTAAAAAAACTCAACTTCACAAGAAATTATATTGATTGAAGTTGTAAACATAACCCCAAAGTATAATCTACGCTGAGTTTTGTTTAAATATTACAGATGATGGGTGAAATCAGCTGTTATATTATATGTTACTCACGTACGTACACTAGCTTTTATAGGATTATTCCTAAAATAGTTTACATAAATTATTAACCTTGCTGAAAGACACTCCAAATAATAATTAAACACAGTTTTCACATTTTACTAAAAACACTTTCAATCACAATACTCGACAGTACTGCCAACATTAAATACAATAATTTACCACGCGTACGTAGAGTAAGTAGTAAGTGTAACCAATGCCGCGTTGATACTAAAGCTCCACACTTCTTGTAGTAAACCTCCTCTTGGTTGGGCATGCGCAGTAGAGACAGATAGAGACGGGAAATTAAAGTTATTGTTGGTAACTCGGTTACACACACAGCTGGTGGCTGTATTAGTTCATTTGTACAAAGTATGATTTATTAAAAGGCGTTAATGGCGAACTTACAATATAAATAGTGGGTTGGGTTTTACAATTTATTAGAACTATATTGTATCGTTGTTAGTTTTGTTGAGTTTATATTTATTTTCTACAGTCTGCAATTTCCGGGCAGTTCAAAATTAGATATTCGACGCCTAAAGATGCCAACTAGTTTGTTTCTATAATTAATAAGTTTCATTGAGTTTTACAAACAATAAAACAATTTTGAAATTCTTTACGTTTCCAAAGCGGTTAAAACTTAAAGAAATAGTACTCTCTCTTTCTCTCTCTCTCCCTCTCTCTCTCTCTCTCTCTCTCTCTCTCTCTCTCTCTGAATATATATATTCTAGGGGGTTAGTCAACATGCCTAATATGTTTTTAAGTTAAACAACAAACATTTTAAAACTTACGTATATTTTTTAAGTTATGCAATATACATTTTGTAAGTAACATGGTTTTTCAAGTTAGGCATTAAACACTTTAAAAGTTAAGTTTAAGTTAAAAGTTAGGCAATAATCGTTTTAAACGATACAGTTGAGTACACTTTTTGAGTTACTCAATAAACATTTTATAAGCAACATACTCTTTTCAAGGTAGGCAGTAACTATTTTTAAAGTAACGATTAAAATTTATAAGTCAGGCAATAATCGTTTTAAAAGTTACATACACTTTTTAAGTTAGGCTTTAAACCTTTTAAAAAATACGTACACGTTTTAAGTTAGGCAATAATCACTTTAAAAGTTACATAAGTTTAAGTTATAAGTTAGGCAATAATCTTTCTAAAACTTACGTACATTTTTTGAGTTAGGCAATAAATATTTTAAAAGTTACGTAACCATTTTAAGTTACTCAATAACATTTTAAGATACTAACAATTAAATGTACCATTATGCTTACAAAACCAACAATATGAAATTTTATTGAAAAAGAAACACACCATTTTTAGTTCGTTCTAGGCAAGATTCAATTAATTTTGTAGAATTAACTAAAAGTTGTGTGTTTGTGTGTGTGTTTTTTTTTTTTTGTTTTAATATAGTTCTACCAAATACCTTCAGTCATTAGTGTAAATCATTTTCAAATTTGGTAATCAGCCCATTTGATAGCAGTAAACACCTAAAAGCTAATTCAATTTAGCTTTCCAAAATTTAGCGTTTAATAAAGTTACTTAACGTTGTTTTATTAATTTACACTTATTACATTAAGCAGTAAACATTTAATGTTACCAAAAAATAAATACACCATTACAATTAATGAACTAACAATATACGACTTTAACTTTAGCAATCAGTAAGTCAGTTAATGTAATTTTACTTAACTATAGTATCCTTTATATGTATGGATTAACACGTTCAATGCTACGCAAATGTCGTATTTCCTATGCTAGTAGCTGACCTTTTATTTTTTATAATTATAGCCTAAATGAGTAAAAATTACTTAATTTTTTATTTTTGAACCTTTCTTCGTAATAACCAATAATATTTTAAAACGGACGTCAATAGCACATAGGCTTAAAATTGGCGTGCGAAGCACGCAATGCTCTGTGTATTGGAAATACTCCCAATATGCGGATTGGCGTGCGAAGCACGCAATGCACTGTGTATTGGAAATACTCCCAATACGGGGGTTGGCGTGCGAAGCACGCATTGCTTTGTGTATTGAAAATACTCCCAATATGAAGGATGGCGTACGACGCACTGTGCACCCCTTCTCATAGTGTTCACTGTCAAGCTCACATGTGCGTCCTTAGCAGTGAACGTGTTAAATCCATGGAAAGACATAAGTCATATATTTAGGTAACAATGCGCCCCAAATAAAAGCATAACTCACAGTTCTTATTGAAAGAAAACGTCAGCACAATATTCCTTTGACAAATTTATTATATCAATACGTGCACGAGATATAACCATCCTCCCGTCACATGTTGCTGAGGGTAACGAGGGATGATTTTTTGTGTTTTTATTCAATCCTTCGTTGGCAATTTTGTGTTCATTTTTCCTTCTACTAACCTTACCAAACTTTAATAACCTCAGGCCTTCTACTGTATTTATTAGGTACAGCGAATTAGCATTTTCTTTCCTTACTAGAAGAGACCACCACTTCGCTCGCACATTACCTCTTGATCGCTACGGTCACACAAAATAATTAACCCAAAGCTTCACTCTGGTCTAGACTTAATCGATCATATATTACAATATCTTATCTTCTAAAGCAAGAGATAATTGTCTGTCTGCTAAATGGATCTGGAATCTCCGTCTAAGGATTTTTGATTTTTTGATTTTATATGGGGCTTTTGGCCACGAGAAATCGATTGGAAATGGTCACCAGTCTGGGAAAATTCGTTTTCTACGTCTTTTTATTAAATTAAAAAGTGAAATTTGTCCATTTTAAACAATACAAAGCACAGCTGATGCAAATGTTTTCAATGTCATTACAATAATCATCTGTTTTCTTTTAAACGAAGCACAGCTGATGCAAATGTTTTCAATGCCATTACAATAATCATCTGTTTTCTTTTAAACTGTATTTTATTAGAGGTAAGCCTAATGTTGTATCTATTTATAGTTACCATGGCAACGAATACTTCTGCTAAATAAACATACCCTTTATTTAGTTGTTTAATGTTATAGGCCTAACCTAAACGATGTTCACGGAAATTTGCAATAATAGTTATTGTCGTGAGCGAACTAGGCCCTGCTTATAATCGAGCTTTAGCTCGGTCTCCTGGTACTATAAATAAAATTGAAATGTCTGTCTGTGATTTCGAAATAAAGTAAATACTTTTTCTAAGCTCATATGGTTAGTAACACTTTACCAAAACATAAACATGTAGCTTTTTAATTTCTTGTCTGTCTGTTTGTTTTCCAATCTCCAGAATAGATTAACCAATTTTGACGAACCTTTCATTTGCATGTAAAGGACTTTTCAGAGATTAATCTAAAAACTACTTTTTATCTCGGAAGTATTTATTGTTCCTATTTTTAGCGAATTTCCATAGGAAAAATGAGCTATTGCAGTGGCCCTTATGGTAAGACCCAAGGTCGGGAGTAGCAAATGAGCACCAATCATGGTCCCCAGGACACGTTTTGGGGTGTCATTAAAAATCATATATATATATATGTATATAAGTGTTCGCACTCTAGCGGCCGCATTTTAAATCCGATTTGGTTCACATTTGGGACCCATGTTGGATGTCTACGTCGCTCGGACGAGTTCGTTAGCCAAAAAAATCCAACAATCGGAGTCACGTTTTTAGACCGGAAATAACTATTTTTTTTAGCCTTTTCCTACGAGAATGAAATTTTTTATGAGTTTTTTTCTTCAAATGTAAATGTAGGATTTTACTCTGCACATTTTATTTTTTTAAGCGACCTTATAGCCCACTTGGTTCCCCCAAAATCGATCAAAACGTAAAATACCATAGAAGTACCCGGTTCAAAGCCATGTGGTGGATTCTACCGTGGGTTTGGCGTGTGAAGCACGCAATGCATTGTGTATTGAAGATACTCCCAATACGGGGGTTGGCGTGTGAAGCACGCAATGCTTTGTGTATTGAAGATACTCCCAACATGCGGAATGGCGTGCGAAGCGCGCAATGCATTGTATATTAAAGATACTCCCAATACGGGGGTTGGCGTGCGAAGCACGCAACGCTTTGTGTCTTGGACGACCTTGCATTTTAAGAGCCGAAGAAAATGTAGAAACAATCTGCATTGCTTGTAACGATACCTGGATCTTCCAGTATGATCCTGATACCACAAAACATTCACTATTATAGCCGAAGCATTACAAAATAAGCCTGTATATTTGAAATAATTGGATAAAACTTTGTGCAGTAGTCACTCATTTTCTACTAAAACAAAATGAATGGCAGTTGCTTAAATTGTTGGTATTTATGCTGAAATATTTTATCAAGTAATCTAAAGACAATTTCTTTCATTCTTCATGAATACGAAGCTCTTAAATTATCCCTCCCATGCTTTCAATTATATAATAATTCAGGGGCTGCATATGCAATCTAACACCCCAGTGTTTCGTAGATCAAGGCGCCGGATAGGCAATATGACTACACGCTCAGTAAAATGTCAGTTTGATTGTTGTAGATCGTGTATCAGTGAAGATAACAACACTGTCGTTGAAACTAGTTCCAGTAAATAAACGTATTAGTTGTGAGATTTTGTGTTCAAGTTTTACTCTGTCAACGTCAGTAGCCTATATGTCAAGCGCAATCATTATTTTTAAGTACGACACTCACTGAAGATAGTACCTAAGTTTACAAACATTTAAACACTTAACTATGTATAGCCTTTAAAAATGTGTGTTCTTTATACAAACGGGGGAGGGGGGCGTTGAAGTTAGTTACCTAAAAAGAACATTTAAAAGTATATAAACATTATTTGTATTATTATTTGATTGAGCGTTGGCTTCAAGATGTTGCAACAACAGCCCTACTAACTGTTCACCACACCATTCACTGTCGAACCAAAGTAGATTGTTATCCTCCAGACAAGGAACAAGCCGATAACCTAGCGAAGCCGATAGCCTAGTCACTGTCATAACCAAGTCAAAATTAAAAGCCATGCTAATTGGGTTTTTATATCAAGTGAATAGGTGTTTGAAGAAGACATTGGTTTCCAGAAGACATAAGTTAACCAGCATTATTATAAGAACGTTTTTATAAAGCCATGAGAGAGATTCAGGGACAACTGGCCCAACTTTGGAAAATTTGTTTTATTCTTTACCAGGCCATCTGCTCACAAAGAACTCTCTGTGAAGTAGTTTACTACGCTTGAACTAGCACCGAGACACTTTTATCTTTTCCCAATATTTAAGTCAATGTTTAGTAGAGAAACAGTTTGAGTCAGCTGATGATGTAAAGAAGAAACTGCGGATGAGTTGAAACAGCTGACAGAAATTTATTTTCTCCACGCCTTTGAACAGTGATAAATAAGACTGCATCGATGTACGGAGTATATTGAAGGATACAACCATCACGAATTAAATTTGGGGAGTTCACAACAATAAAACCAGTAATAACTCTGCAGACAAATATTGTTGGGAAAACTTCAAATAAAAATAAAAAAGAGAGCTTTTTAGAGGTTTTAATATTCTTTCAGGCAGAAATTTGTATAAAGTGCTAAGATGCTTTTTTGAAAGCAGAGGTGTCTGCAGTTTCCGCCCATGGTCCACGTAATGACGTACACGTTCTACAATTGTACGGCAAAATTAAATTTTAAAAGTGTTGTCTGTTTTTTTAACGTGTGTTCTGTGTTTTTAATGTGTAATGTGCAAGTGTAACTTGTCAATGGACTTACGGACCCGAAACGCGTCGTAACATTCTAATTAACAAAATAAGTCACATGACGGACCAATAACAGGTAATATTTAATATTATTATTATTATTATATTATCCTATACATTACTATTAAAAGTGACTTTGAAACCAAGAATCATGCAACTAAAAAGAAAATACTTTTTAAACTTGTCATTTAAGGGGACCTTGTAGTCCCTATACCGCCCATGTTAAAACTGCAAACTTTAGGTACACTTAAAAGAAAATCTGTTTATATAACTAAATCTTTACACATTGTTTATTGATGTCTTTTGGAACAATGTTTACTTATTGCTAGGTATTTACAATAATTAGAATTGAAAAAAAAAATAAAACCTAAAATGCTAAAAATATTAAATTTTTGACACAAATAAACATTTTTAAAACTTTTTTAATGGAATTTATAATAAAATAAGTTAGTTAATATTGTTCTTTATGCAGCTATACACAACAGAAAAAAATTTCATGCTAATAGCCTAAGAGGTTTAGAAAAAAAATGTACCCGAGTGTCAGGAAAAGTGATTTTTCAGTAGGCACAAAAAACTGCGAACATGTCCTTTTGTAACTCTAAAATAGTCCAGCACCATACTTAGCTGTTGATTCTTCTTCCTTATCTTCTCTTTTTCTTTTAATATTTCT
>JAGFPH010003017.1:59484-77087 GCA_018207615.1 Philaenus spumarius
AATGTTTTTATCCCAACAAAAGTGTTCTTGGGGATTCTTGTCCAAATTACATTATTAAATGACTCATTGGGGTTTTGTGTTCGCCCGTGAAGGCACTTTCGTAGTAAGTCAATGTTCGAGAGGTCCCTAAAAATAGGTTTTATTTCACACATGACAGGTTCAGGTAGGTACTGAATGTTTGTGAGTATACTTCTCACCTGAAATTAGGGATCTTTGGTATTTGCACCATGACAATTCACCTTTCGGGCAAAGTTCGTGCCGAGGAAAGTTATCTGTTGAAAGCAGATGAAAGTAAGTCGCCCACACCGCCGTTCTCATTTTATCAACATCTTCAAGGTTGTCTCGGATTGCTTTCCTGTAATAAGTTTGAATATTATCAATTAATGCATCAGTAAGCCTACCACGTCCTGAAATAGGTTTGTCGTCAGATAATTTTGAGCCACGCAGTTTGGCTTTCAACCTGCGTAAACGACTCCCCATCCTTTTTTGGATGTGTCCAACACACTCCAACTTAGTAATTTGGACACTATCACCATAAGGCTTAGACTGTTGGACTGATGAAAAAGCAGAGCTGTCACCATCACCTAAATATTTTACATATCTACCACCCCGTTTTAGTTCTGACCGCTTGAAAACTTCCTTTGCCGCTGCTACCTCCATACCTCCGCTTGATCCCTCATAGTTCTTGGCACATTTTTCCGCATGCGATTTTCTTAATTTTGTCATCTTACTACATGAACAATGTTTTGTTAGAACAACTGCATCTAAAACCTTACCAGTATCCATACTTGTAACGGAAAATACTCCATTCAATGATGTGTGGCCGCGTTTTTGCCACGTACCATCAAATACACCTGCGATATCCTTCTCGCCATCATTTTCTGTAACAGCTTCACGCGCCGCTTGAGTCATTGTAGCTTCAGCTATCTCCTCAGTAGCTTCATGAATAATTTCATTGTATAGTTGAAACCTACTGGGTGGCTTTGGAAGATCCATAACTGCACACAGCGTATCCGCTGCAGACTTGCCTTTTCCTATAGAGCGGAATCCATATACACAGCGTAAATTGACATCAAAAAAGCTCTTTTCAGTTTTTCTACTACTGTAAAAATAGTTTTCAAAACCACATTCATTACAAACTATACCTAGATTTACAGCAAGTCCCTTGCTGTTTTCAGGGATTTCAATAATTTGCAATCCAACGCTATCACAGTCTACACATTTTGCCGAGGAGAGTAAAATCTTGTTTAAAATTTCTAAATTTATAATATAGTTTCCTTTTGTGTTTTTACTTGATAGGTACTCACTGCCATCACCACACCTAGGTAAATATATCAATTTAGATTTAGAAGCTGAATTGTCAGGCTCAGAAATTGAAGTTTCCTTAGGTAGACTTTGGCTAGTACTAGGCCTACTCTCACAACCTAAAATGTCAACTGCACTTGAGTTATTATCAGTAGCCACTTTTCCAACACTATACGGGTTTCCTTTGAATTTGTTCTTGCCAAATTTCTTTATTCTAGGCATTATGTCACAAAACTTACACAAACAAAACACTAGATTCTCAAAAGGTTGAGGAAAACATAACCAAAAACCAAACTCCACAAAACAAAAGTATAAACAATACCATATGTGAGTGAATACCATATGTGTTGTGACAAAGAAGAAAAAGAATAAGGAAGCAATTACAAAGTGTAAAGAAAAACAGAAACACTTACAGTATAAGTACTATATATAAATGTGAACTAATTTATATAACACTAATATATATATTAGTGTTATTTGAGCGAAAAAATAAAACCAGGTCGGCAGTGTCTCTTTAAAAAAAATTTTACTGAGGAAAATAAGTTGTAAATGTTAATGTGTTGTATATCAAAATTCTTGGAAAGAAATGTAGAATTTAAAAAAACACTAAACAAAAAATTGCAAATTTTTTAATTTGTTGACTACAAGGTCCCCTTAATATATTGTATTAATTTAATAGTTGAAATTACTGTAGCTAAATTTTTAAATGATAAAATGTTTCCATAAATATTTAATACTAGCTGACCCGTACAGCGTTGCCCGTGGTGGTGGTAACTTTGATCCCTCCAAACCCCTCCTAAAATTTCGAAATTTTTCAAACCCTTTCTTAGTGAGCACCTATGGCCCTAGAGGAAGCTACATACCAAATTTCATTCCAATCCGTTCGGTAGTTTTGAAGAAATCGTGATTTAATAACTTTGATCCCCAAACCCCCCTAAAATTTCGAATTTTTTCAAACCCTTTCTTAGTGAGCACCTATGGCCCTAGAGGAAGCTACATATCAAATTTCATTTCAATCCGTTAGGTAGTTTTTGAGAAATCGTGATGAGTGAGTAAGTGAGTGAGTGAGTGGTATTTCGCTTTTATATAATATATAGAGAACCGTAAAATTATTTTGAAGTTTCATTCTATAGAATAAATCCTAATTACAAGTCATACACACGTCACTTGCAACATTAGTTTGTTTTAAATTCCAAAGGCTTACTCACTTATCTGTACTTGTAATTTTACAAACAACTGTTATGATTTAGACAAGAACTATCGCATACAAAACAATTAATTTAAAACAATGCAAATAATAAAAGAAGCATGCGGACAGTTAATCCAAGAGAAGAATGTTTATTCATATGTTGACGTATCTCTTTGTTGCTGTAACTCCAATGTTAACAGTCATTCCAATTATTCGAGGATTAAAACTCTCTTGGAAATAAAACTAATATGGAAACCAAACCGACAGGATTCACAAAACATCAGATATCCAATTACATATCTGAGGGTTTATTTCAGATGAGAAATGATGTAGATTAAAAAAATGTTAACGTTTGAAAAGAGGCAATCAAAAAATATATTCTATTTAACTTTTCAAATTTACTTAAACGCCATTCGTAAATATGTGCTTTTTAATATTATAAATTATTTGTTTTAGTGTTTAAACCAATTAGAGGAAACCAAGTAATTTATTAAATTGAGACATAATAAAGCTGTCTTTCTCTTGTCATATTAATTTATAAAAAATATTAACTTTTATCTAATCAGCAAATTTCCATAGGAAAGATGACCTATTACAGTAGTAAATGAGCACCGATCATGTTTTGGGGACAATAAAAAAGTTATATATTTATATTATAATAAAAAATGTATATGTGAACACACTCTAACGGTCGTAGTTTACGTCCAAGACCGATTTGGAACAAAATTTGGTGCACACGTTGGTTATCTCAATGTCTTGGACGAGTTCATTAGCCAAAAAAATCCAACAATTAGAAGTAGGATTTTCAGTAGGAAGTAACTTTTTTTTAGAGTTAGTACTAGAATGAAACGTTTTTAGGGTTTTCTCTAAAAACATTAATGTAGGTGATTATTCTGCATGTTTTGTTTTTTAACACGACCTTATAGCTCGCTTGGTTCCCCCAAAATCGGTCAAAACGGAAAATACCATAAAAGTACCTGGTTCAAATCCGTGCGGAGGATTTTACCGTGGGGGCATCTGCGAGCAAAGCGAAGCGGTCCATATCCCGAGGCCGCCATGTCGAGACCGATGCTAGTTGGAAGTTGGTGACATAGGTACAAACCAATTCTACTAATATATTTCGTACTCAGAGACATTAAGCGCTTTCCTGAGTAGACCAATTTCCCAAATTGTTGGTTGAAATTCCAAAACATAACTTGATACGTCAATGGTTCAGCTGCGTGATCGAATTATTTTACATTTAAATTAAAACCATCTGTGAATGTAAGCCTGTATACACCTGCCTAGTGCTGGGCCGCTACTTGAGTGGAGAGAGGTAGTTTACATGCGGAGGGACAGTGAAGACAGTTTTTAAACAGTATTGTAACTTGATCATAGAGGAAATCACAGCAATACAAGACGACTATGGACAAGACCGTGGCTATTGAGAAGAGATGTTAGGAGAGCAACTGAAACCTTATTAAGATAATTTGGAACTGAAGCTTTCAGTGAATACAGATCTTTAATGACACTGGGATTAGATGAGTTTGATTCTTTACTTGAAGCTAAGCTCCTAACATTTAAAAGAAACAGACACTGTTTTGCGAGCTGCTATTCCAGCAATAGTGAACTTGCGAGTCACTTTACAGACTCGAATGATTTCACTGACCGAGTGTGGGGGGGACCACTGTTTCGGACAAATCACTCGTCCGTTACTAGGCCGAGTACTGGCTGTACTGATAACATTAATAGAGTACTTGGCCGAACCCAGTGCTTTAGACTGGGTTACATTGGTCGAGTAGAAGGGCAAGCTGACTCGGCCCAGTTTGTACTCTCTGTATTTTAGAATAATGTTCGTTCACATGTAGTATAGAAAATAATGACAGAAGGTATGACGAAATGGCACAGAAACACGTTTCTTTATTCGCACTCTCCACTCGAGGCGAATGGAAGGCGAGTGGGCGAGCAGCTGTCTGTCTGCTGAAACTCGACTCGCCCGCCAACTGGGTGTAGGAACCGACCGTTCTGTCTACATTGGTCAAGTTAAAGGTCAAGTTCTAGAAGAAAGCGTCCCTTATGTCTGGTTTACGAACCACCATAAGTATCCAAAAATCCAAGCTCTATTCTTAAACGCCACACACTTTCGTAATCAATCCCAGTGTGTTTCATCGATCCACCATCTCATTCCCACTCAAAATTTATTCCAAATTTAGTCATAAAGTTACAATAAAGTCATTTTTAGTTACAGATAAGCAGCCATTGTTATTAAACAGATGCTGTCTTCCCCCAAGACTACGGTCTTGCCAATTTGCTAGTTTTTTTTTTTTCCATTGACTCGCCTTTTTACTCGGCCAATGTAATCCAGGCCTAAGACTAACACACCACTCATGAATTTCTTCAATAATCACGAAAACCATTTTCAGCCAGAATTATTGCATTGCTTCAGATACCCTTGATCAATGATAAAAACTGCTACACCATTAGATTTTTCTTTAAATTATCTACATATTTTGTATCTTAACATGTTTTCGTAAAATCTTCAGTTTTGAAGATATTTAACTTCAAAAAGTTTGAACCACCGCCATCTTGAAACGTATGACTGCAGCAAATTAGCACTTTAAAAATGTATATACACCAATACGATAAACTTCCATGCTCAGTATCATGAATGCATCTTGAACAGTTCAAGAGATATTACTTTTTTCAAAGAAAACTCATACAGACAGACAACTTCTAAACCAAGCAAGATATGTTTCATGTTTTGACCTGCTGAATAACACGGTAAAGTTTGGTGTAATGATTGCGACGCACCCTGTATAGTGTTAGCTCAAGAAGTATAGTGTTCTCCTTGTCGATGTATTCCATAACTCACAATAAAGTTTCGCCATGCTACATGTGTACGTTGTATTGATATAACACATATATTCCTAAGTTAGGTTGTGTCCCATACAGGATCCATATATCACTATACAACACCCCTCAGCAGCTTAGGGTATATCCTGGATGAAGGATGATTTACACAGAGGTCTTGTTGGATACGTCAAAGTGGCTTTGAATTTATCGCAAACTGTGATATAAACCAATCCATAAAGACTTTATACAAGAAAAGTCATTGATGGAACAAACACATAATTTTCGGCCACTGTTGAACACATTATAGATTCATAAAAACAGGTAGGTAGACTTTGAGAAAAATGTTAGTACTCAAACAAGTGAAAATATCACCTTTATAATTTGGTATAAATAAATATATACTCGTACAATGTTTCTTATCTGAACACAAACCAAACGAATATAATTTGTGTTCGAGCTGCGCGAGTTTTCAAAACTAAATTTAAATGCACCTCAACCTTGCTGCCTCGAATTATGGACTGCACTAAAGACATTAAAGCTGTAGATGAAGGCGTGAAGAAAAATGGGCGACATCGAAAAAAATTGGCTTGCCTCTCCTTATAAAAAATTGGGATAAATATGACGCAGCTAGCAGACTAGCCGACTCTCAAGTCTAAGGGTGCAAATACACAGGCAGCGACGCAACGCGATGCGATGCGACAAGACGCGACATCCAAACACATAGAGCGCGATGCGACGCGGAGCGACTTGTTTTTGTTTCTTGATCTAATAACTTTGTAAATTTTACATCTATCATTTTTTTACTGGCAAATTCTTTGAACCTTTCTCTACATAAAAGCTATGGAATACTTTTGGATTGGGGTTCATTTACTATATCTGTCGATATTTTGAAAAAATGCTTTCAAACGCAAGAAAATTCATTTTCGTTAAGTAAAACTAAGCTTACTTGTTTTGATAGAGCAGCAGTACACATCTTGTCTACAACTCCTCTGTTCCTGTGATGTATGTGTTTTGATTCCCAAATCGGTTGTCTTGAAAACACCTCATTAATTAACAACTCATCATCCATCTCGGCTACTTAACACACATTGCTATCTTTTCTAGTTGCTTGAAAAATCAACTGATTTGTTTCAGTACTTGTCGCGCCTTTTCGAAGAAAGCTTACATGAACGAGAGTGTTTTTAAATCAATTTTAAAATTGGACTCTGCCATAGGCACAAACTTATTCAGATAAAAGCAATTTACAATAGATAATTTAACAATAATATTAAGTTATTAAATATTTCAATGTTTATGTGAAAGAAAGAAAGAAGTCGTAGGACTCCCGACAGAAGTGAAAACTGGCGTGAATATAAATCGTTTATTGTATTGGTTTAATGTGAAATTTTACCATTATTTTTAACTTGCCCCATTTAAAATTGAAACCTAAAATATAACATAAACCTAATTGTTTACATTAAAATAATAATGAAAAACAATAAATTTAGGCTAAACCTATACTAAACCATGTTCATTTTAGAAGTTTAGTCAAGTACAACTTACAAAATTAGGAAGTGCAATGTCCCTTTCAGAGGTATTATCAAATAAACTACTTTAACACAACTAACAAAATGAGGAAGCACGATGTCCATTTCATCAGTAGCGTGACGTGACTAAACCCATACAGCTATTGAGTTTAGGCCTTTGAATTTACCACTGCCTATTTTATTTCGTCGATTTCTTTTTTCGATCAGCTGTTACATTAAACTTCAGGAGTATAGTAGTACGCGAGTAAAACAATGAAGAAGAAGAAGTCATCGACGAAATAAAAAACGCAGAGTCTTTGGGTATCGCGAGTTCCGAGTAACCAAACAAGTTTTCACTTCAGTGAAATATGTAATGTATAAGAATGTTTTGTTGAAACCCTGTTCTTCTTGATGCTGATTTATTTATACTCGTGGCACAGGTATTTAGAGACAAATCGATATTTAACAGACGAGATTATTCACGTATGACAAATCTATATAAGGAAGATGTAAAATCGAATTTTAATACATATATCGATTTAAACATAAAATATATATATAATTTGAATAAACAGCCCAGTCTTACCAGCATACTAAGTAGAAACATAAAAAAGGACAAAGATTTTGGGACCTCTATAACAAAGTTGGTAAATTTAGAGCTCGGTATTCGTCGAAAAACTCTATAACACGAATTTATTTACTTCGAGATCAGAGTTATCGAATAACGACCGTATCAAACTTCTAGAGCATTGCTTAAATGTTTCTCTGTCAAGGTGACGCATAAACACCGAGAAACATTTCAACTGTTATGAAGAGAATTCATAAAAGTATTTAATTAAATACGAATCTCAGAAGAAATTAATTACAAACACATTTCTTGCGAAAGTAATAAAATCAAACTGCGAACATTTAATATCAACAAAGCAAGAGTTGAGATACAGTTTGTAGATTTATTGTCGTCACATAAATCTACTTGGCATTATTTAGTATTACACTGTTAAAGTTATTTGTCAAATAATTGGTCAAACATCAAAGGACATTGATCAAATATTTGATCAATTTAATACCATTACACCAGTGCAATTTTTTTGATCAGCTGGGTTGTTAGCTAGATATATTTTAGGGTTATGATCCGGTTTATGCGTTCAGTTCAGATTGTATAATAATGAATGCATCAAGTGGTTATCTACCATACCATAAAAAGAACAAACGAAAAAAAGATTTTTGGTCCGACCATGAACACAAAGGAAAAATACAAGGTGTAATATAATACAAGAATTACAGTTGGAAGATCGTGATTCATATTTAACTGTTTTTATGATTTAAAACAAATCTTTTAAAAAAAAAACCTGTAAGTACATTTTTACAATAAAGTAAACATGATCAAAATTTCTTTAATGTTTCACAAAAAAACATAAACACAACCTATTATTGCCAAATCAATATTACAGAGTTCAAAAAGGTTTTTGGATTAGAGTAAATTTTTCACAAAAACTATTCTTTTTCGTAATGTGAAGTTAAAGTTTTCATAGATTCAACACTCCACGACAATTTATCCACCGTAAATACAAAAGGAAAGGAACACAATGCATATAAATGAAAACTGAAAAAAACATATTATATTTTTTGATGTTAAGAGATTACCTAAAAAATTAACACCATATTAATGTCAGTACTTTAATCTTATTCTTTTTTTAAAATCTTTGTCAAAGTTTACAACATGTCAAAGATTTGTTAAAGTCTATGATTTAATTTGGACAATGCTTCACCGAGGAAGAATGTTTTCCTGCAAGAAGGCTTTTGCCGAGCTGCAGATATTTTGACTTTCCCATGCATATATATTTATGAAGTTTGTAACTACGTAAGAGAAAATGGGCAATCTTTTATTACTCATGATAGGGTACATAATTACTCTACCCGTAATAAAAATAAGTTTGTCAAAATGTCCCGTAGACTTGTGATGTTTGAAAAAAGTCCTAAATATGCGGGTGCGGTTCTCTATAATAGTTTGCCCCAACATATCGGATCAATACATAAATAAAACAAATTTAAAATTGTATTAAAAGCATTTTTAATTGAGAAGGCATTTTATTCAATTGATGAATTTATGAGGGGAGACTAAGGTTTGTGTTTGCCATACTTAACCATTGTATAATTATATTTATTATTATTACTCCTATTGAACATGTTGTTATTGTGTTTTAATATTGAATGTTGTTGTTATGGAATTTAATATTTTGTGTCATTGTTGTTCGATTTTGTATTAATGTGTAGGCCTATTGTATTAATGACGTGTCTATGCAATATTGTATTGTGAAACGACTGAAATAAACGAATCGAACGAATTACTTTGTAAAGGAAATGTAAAATTCCTTTGATGGTAAATCTTGATCTTAATTTACCTAAGATGGAAAATAATAAGATTAATTATAATGATGTAAATGTAAATAAGGTTTGTGGTTTTTTGTGAAAATTTGAATCTCATTTGTGTATAGAGAACGCCAGACTAGGGGAGATCCGTGCGTGGTTAGCACGCATACCTCGGTCTACTCTTGATTTAATGTGACTTAGTCTATAGTTTGGGTAGACGGTTTTTCTTATTAGTCAACAAGTATAGTTGATTTGGGTTCTTACTACCATAAGAAAACTGTGCATCTTTTTAAAGAACAATTCAATCACGCGCATACATTTAATTAATAATCAATATTGGTTATCGTTATTGGTTAGGTGGTTGGTTAGGTAATGAGTACATGACGTATTAGTACGTCGGGAACATGGAAAAGAGAATTTGTTTTATTCAAATTAAATTTATAAATACGCTGACGATAAATTTTGTTTACATATTAGTATTGACTACTCTTTTCCCATTTACTGTTTTGGTTTATCTTTAACAGTTTACCCAAAGTAAGGTGTAATAGGAACCGCAAACGTGGAGTTGTTCAAAGTAATGTCACTCACAGTAAAGGTTTGATCAAAACCGTAGAAGCAGTTTTTGAGTTAAATCTTTACTTTGCAATAAATTATAGATACATTTGATCAACTGAGCCAATATGTTCCAATCCACTTGGCATGTCCTTTGGTAACAGATCACTGGAAAGGATTCACACATCTTTTTGTAAAGCAATATCCTGAAATCTTTCTAAGTGAGAAATAGATTCTCGTCGTAGCTTAGATTTAACCAAGTTTTAAAGCGACCCAGATCTACGCTTTAATATACTAAAAGGCGAAGTGGTCGGATTAATGAATTTTTTAGCGTTCAATGCTATTAGCCCAATCCACTTGGGGACCTGCGAAACCAGATCTAAGGCTGTCTGAAACCTTTACTAATCCCACTCAATCTATAAAATGCAATCAATTGTTCCAGATGAAAAAGTTTATGTAAAACAATTTAAACATATTTCTTAGACGTGGCGTGTAGATATTTGGGTACGGTTAGTTTAAACAGTATGCTCAGCTCTTTAACCATTACATACCAAATTTCATTCCAATCCGTTCGGTAGTTTTGAAGAAATCTTGATTTAATAACTTTGATCCCCCAAACCGCCCCCCCCCCTAAAATTTCGAATTTTTTCAAACCCTTTCTTAGCGAGCCCCTATGGCCCTAGAGGAAGCTACATACCGAATTTAATTCCAATCTGTTCGGTAATTTTAGAGAACTCGTGATTTAGTAATTTTCACCCCCAAAGCCCCTTAAAATTTCCAATTTTTTAAAACCCTGTTTAAGTGAACACTTATGGCCCTAGAGGAAGCTACATACCAAATTCCATTCCAATCCGTTCGGTAGTTTTGAAGAAATCGTGATTTAATAGCTTCGATCCCCCAAATCCCCCTAAATTTCGAATTTTTTCAAACCCTTTCTTAGTGAGCACCTATGGCCCTAGAGGAAGGAAGCTACATACCAAATTTCATTTCAATCCGTTCGGTAGTTTTTGAGAAATCGTGATGAGTGAGTGAGTGGTATTTCGCTTTTATATATAGATTTGTTTTCGCTATTCCGACTACTGATTAATAAGTAGATAATTATATTAATGAGACTTGCCATCAACAATAGTCTATTGTTCGTAGCTACGGCCGTTTCGGCTATTCACAATACTATATTGAATGGAAGATTACATTTTATTGTTTCCTTTAGTTATTAATATAAAATGTTTTGTTTATTATTGATTTTTTAAATACTAGTGTTGAAATTACAACGCATGCCGCAATTCAAATTATTGTAGATGTCGTGTCATATCGGATCTCTGGCTTACATTAGCTATGTAAAGCGATGTAACCTCTCAATCGTCATTACCGTGAAAATATCAGAGTCAACCATAATCTGTTTGCATTACCTCGCCAACATATTCATTATGAACATAATAAAACCGTTAACAAACTTTTTTCCTGTTTTTCTGTACGTTCTGTGGTTTTCAGCGATGTATTGAAATAAGCTTACATCTCACGCTCGTGTGTTGTAACCATCGATATATACTAATGGATCGCGCACTGGACTATAGAACCCGAGCCGAAATCTGGGGTTGTAATAGCCGAAATAGCATAGCTGATTGTATCTAGTTTAAAAATTGGTGCTTCGGGGAATTTACAACCTAAATGTTTCAATGCACTTAAGTTAGTGCTTGTTCCGTCAAAGGTCACACTTTGAAAAGCAGAATGACAGAAAACTGTATAACGCGCAAGCGCCAGGTCTAGAGTTCTTGCCCACTTACATCGCCCGCGCGCCCCGGATACTTCCCGCCACACACATCTGTATGCGCTCGGAAAACACAACACTAGTCTTATGGGCAGCGAGCGTTCCAGTAGTATAGTTCGTTGGTTGTAACTAACGACGCGGTGTATGCAAAACCCAAACTGACAGTGTGTATCAATATTGCATAATAGCGCCTGGAAATCATCGGGACAAAATTACAGTAGAACAGAATCTTGGAAGGTACAATGCCCGTGTTACGGTAAAGTTGCTGTGGCCTTAGTTGATTAGGGATTAAATAGACGTGACATTGTATTTGCGCACTCGCGGTGATCGATTTTTTAAACGCACAGGGGTTATGATACCCTGCACACCTTGAAAGTTATTGTGACGTTGAAGACGGGTACAATTTTGAAAGTGTAGGCTACGTAGATGAACTCGCAAATACAGTTAGTTAAAACTATAGATCAAAAGGTTTGTTTGTCGCCATTCCTAATACATGAATTCATGAAAAATTAAATATTTTAAAATCATTTAGAAAACAATGCGATACATCTCGAGTAAAACCAAACACCTAAAAAATATCATGTATTACCAAGGAACGGAACGACAAATCACAACTTTGCAACAAATCTGAATAACATGCAACCCTCGTTAAAATTTACAATTGAAATCGAAACCAATAATAGTACAAATTATCTGGATCTCACAACAACTTAGTCCAGCCACAAGCACAGTTTCAAAATATACACGAAGTCCTCCACCACCCCTGATGATCAAGTCCTGGACTTATTTCATCATGCCTTCGTCTTTCCTTATTCATTCTTTATTTCATTACCAGACACTCTCGGTGTCCTGTTGTCAATTTCATCCAAACAAGCATCCAATCATCCCATTATAGGAATCATCGGGCTTCCTATTTTGTTTTCCATTTCGTCCGTGTGTTATTTATTTTTTTAAATTCCTGTTTTCCCTTCCATTTCCTTCGGTCTTGCATATTTCTTTGAACAGTTTGAAACATTCTTTGTTTTCCACCACTGCTATTTTCCCATACTCTACTCCAATTTTCTCACATTCTACCTCCAACTTTTCAAAATATGCAGAAAACCCACCCATACAGACCATGCAATCCACTCCACGTCTAACCATCACATGTCACACAAAATGGCGGCTTAAAACTGCTTTATTCGTAGATTACGCAATGTACCAATGTTAGAAACAGATTTTCGTCAATCACTGAAAAATTATACAACAAACAGGAAAGGAAAGACAAAACTAGAAATCTGAATGAAAAAAATTAAGACAAATTCTTGGTGTTCAATTATTTTGATGCTTTTGAAATCATATCCAGAAATCTACTCCAAAAGCAACAATATAAAATGTCTTACAGAACAACAAATAAGTTAAAGAGTCTCATAAACCCCCCTAAAAAGATATTCAAATTCTTATTTTTAATTTGTAATAAATTACCTGCTTACACGCTTCCTCAGCAAGGGTTAATTTAACTAAATTACAAGTGAAAGGTCCTGGGTTCAAATTCCGGTCTTGGTCCATGTTTTTTCACTTGTAATTTAGTTTATTCAAATTCTATAAATTTGAAGGATCCAAAATATAAGAACCATCACGCAGTGACTGTCCAAAGAAATATATAGGATAGAAAGGAAGATCTTTCAAAAACAGATTTAAAGAACACATTACCTTCCTTTCAAATAAACTTAATTCAGCTTGTTTTGCACTACGTACTATTTCACGTATTTCCAATCCGGATACAATTAAAACAGTATATTTTGCATATGTGTACGCTCACCTCAAATATGGTGTTGATCTTTGGGGGAACTCGGTAGAGTCTGGAAACATTTTTTCTATCCAAAAGAGAATTATAAGAATAATTTAAAAGGTAATAATCTTGCAGAAATTCATTTACGAAATTAAAATTTTTAACTCTTCCCTGTATATACATTCTGAATGTCCTGCTCTTTTTTAGAAGTAATTATATGTGTGTCGATCAGTACAAACATGGATATTCCATGAGACGGCAAATGCTTCAATACCCAGTACATAGATTAAAGTTGTTCGAGGACGTGGTGCGCTATTCTGGTCTCAAATTGTACAACAGGTTGCCAGACAATATAAAGGAAACATTAAAACATTAGCGTTAAAGCCTTTAAAAATAAACTTAAGGCCTTCCTAGTAAAACGGGCATTTTACTCGGTGGAGGCTGGGGGTTTGAATGGATTGTATATGTAGTAGTTTTACTGTATGATTAATTTGAAATTGTTAATAAAATTATATATGTCTTATTTTTATTACTTGCGTTGTATGTGTATTATGTGTATATGTGTATTAATTTGGATTCTGTGTATATGTTTATCATGTGTAAATATGTGACAACTCAAATGTTTATCAACCAGAAATGTAACCAAATGAGGCTAATAAACCAAACCAAACCAAAACAATCCATACTCCACACAAATTGCACACTTAACAAAATCAGAATCTAAATTGACAGAACACCTTATTCAGGCCTACGATGAATATTCTTGCATGAAAGACTCGCTTAAAATTTACACCGTTGTAAAAAGGGCCGATTTATGAATTCCCTTGAGCAATTCGAGATGTACAAGAGTCATAAAATCGACACAATAACATTTTATTAAATGAAAATGTTATCTTCGATTCCAACGTATGTTCGATACGTTGTTGGAGTTAAGCATCGATTAGTGTGATTGACCATCGTCCGCAGTACGTATAGTCGAAGATTTTTGAATTGACTCAAATGTGTTGTTTTTTTAAATAATGCATCGTGTGTGTTTATTTATTATGTTCGTGTTAATGTACTGCGATTGAGTGTTTTTGTGTTAACAAGTGACAAAGGGTAACCGGCTAAACAAAACTTGAAAATGGCTGAATAGCTGAAACGGCCGCCATATACGACAGCAAATTGATTATTGTAGACTGTGTATTAAAATATATATTTAAAACAGTAGGCCCAATTCAGTTAGAATGCATTCTCACACTAGGCATTGATTTTAAATACGTTTTCACAACTGATTCATATTGTTTATACATTTTTAACAAATTAAGCGTTTAAATTCAAAATAGTTTTCATGTATACTTTCAAAACATATTGTTTTAATGTGAAACTATGACAATGTCCTTTTTGATTGTCGAGTGCAA
This sequence comes from Philaenus spumarius, assembly GCA_018207615.1. NCBI lineage: Eukaryota > Metazoa > Arthropoda > Insecta > Hemiptera > Aphrophoridae > Philaenus > Philaenus spumarius. The sequence continues at coordinate 74,177 of JAGFPH010003017.1, forward strand.
TTCAATGATTGCACGTATAAGACTTGGTGTACACTTCTGGTTTAAAATATAGCATTATCTATACTATTATTATAAAGAGGCAAAATTTGTTTGTTTGTATGCAAGAGGTAATCTCTGGAACTACTGAACCGATTGAAAAAATTGTTTTACTAATAAAAAGCTACACTATTTCTGAGTAACATAGGTTATAATTAATTTTGATAAAAATATTTTTATTTCAAAATTTGTAAATTTAGTCGGAAAATCTTAGCCTAGACTGATGAACCAACACATGTATTTGCATTTATTACCATAGCAACCAACTGAATAAAATAACAGATAAAACAGCTGCTCCAATATTTCCATTAACAGCTGATTTCAAACTTTGATGCAGCTACTTGCATTTCTAACTTTTAGGTTAGGTTTTTATTAAAGTGTAGACCCGAGCCTCGCTGGTTCTTTCAACCTTTATTATAACTGATGTTATAGAATATACGAAATAATTTGATTTGCACATTTTTAACATTATTTGCCATCTTAGCTTTGGGGTTATTATTAATACTACACCTTTAATATAAAGAAAACATAACATGATTATGTGTATAGATGGTACCAACGGGGTTGGCTTGCGGAGCACGCATGGTTTTCCTCTAGTTATTAATGATTTTTATAACGTGTTATATTTTATCCTGTGAAAAGCTCTAAAACCTATCACTGCAAGTTTTCTAACCACCACACACAAAAAACAACAACAAAACGAATATGTTTTTAATTGGAAAATTGATTCAAAACGAAAATTGATTAAATTGATTGGCCATTAAAAACTATTTAACGAAAGGACAGCAATTTAGTAATAATCAGTTTCATTTCGCTTCATCATAAAACATGATTGAATGTTAATCAAAACTAATAACGTGGTAAAATTTTTCATTTGTTTGAAATCAAAATATTAATTTTGTTACAATATCGTGTATTAAACTGAACACAATTATATATACTTTGTTTATCTCTGTAGAGAACTGACCCAGTTTACATTTTGTTATTAATGTCCTCCAAGCAACAATGACAAAACAATGCGTTTGCATCCATACAGAGTAAATACTATGTATAAGTTGTATTTAAAAGTACACACCTCTATTAAGTGCCAGTAAGTTAAACAGATAAAGTTCCTTAACGCTTAATTATTTATGCCATGTCTCGGTAAACTGTTGGGAATAGTAATACAATAAACAATGAAAGATAAATATTAGAAATAAATGTTGATTGTAGTTATTAAAACAAATAATCCTTTATTAGATTATTTAGTGTAGTTTTAGTAACAGATATTGTATAGTATAAATAATTTGTTTGGTGTAGATAATAAACAATATAATTATTTCTGTAACCAAGCAAAACGTGTTGGGTTATCTCGAGGGTGACCCGTTCGGATGACGACATATCACGAAATGAAGGTATGATATGATAATAAAAATGCTTCCGAACATAGCGCGAAAAGCATAAATTTACTACTGACGTCGAGAGAGGCAGTGGTAGAGTCCAGTCAACGAAAGGTTTCAAAACTTTTGGATATTTTTAAGGTGGAGTCCATTTTTTTTGCTTCGTTGACTGGACGTGGGGAACCAGAACGGCAAGCTGCGCTCAACTGGCTCTACGCCGCTACTGGTTCCCCCACTACCACTGTGTCTCTCGTCGTCGCGTCGGTCGCAAATTTACGCGTTTCGCGATATGTTCCGAAGCATTTTTATCATATTTTATCAACCTTAATCAAAAATCGAAGATATGCGAATTGTAGGTTTTAATGTTTACTTTCAGAATCAGTTTAGTAAATTTAAATCGAACAACACAGGTTAATAGGCCGCATTGTGCAAGATAATGTCATACATTGTTTATACTGAAATTGTAGCAAATCTATTAATGAAACAAATTTCATCTTCCACGGGTTTGAAGTACACATAATAAACAATAATTTTCCGAAATATCTGCCCTTAATATTTTACATTAACAAAGATGTGAATTTTTTTAAATGGTAATTTTGTAGCGCTTTTCCTACTTTTCTCGGTGAAAAAACGATTGACCGATTGGGGACTGTAAAAAACCATTTTGTAGGGTTTTTAATTTTCTATAAATGTCCAATTGGAAGTATCGTGATCTATTCATAAGTTTTTATAATATCAACGAAAAACCCTAAAAAGTTCAAATTTGTTATTTTTATTAATAAAAAATGCCCAAAAGCTCCTTGATTGATAGTTTTTGTATTTTACATACATATGTGCTACCTTTAAAGTCACTGTGGATGTCGCTTGCTGTTAAATTTAATAACAAAATTAGCCCTTTTTGGCTCTTTTTACTGGGCTAATAATAAATGAAATAAGTCCTAGTCAGTTAGCAAGAATAAAGTTGGCATAGAATAAATAGTGATAAATGTTGAGGTGTTAAAAAAACGGAAAACGCTTTCTGTATTATAATTCAAACATCTATTGTTACATGTCTATAATACAATATATCAATAAAATTAAAATGTCTGAGTATGATTTCGAAATAAATACTTTTTTCTAAGCTCATATGGTTGTACACACTTTACCAAACCCTAAACATTTCTTTTTTCTTTTTTGTCTTTCTGTCTGCCTGTCTGTTTGTTTGTCCGGGCTAATCTCCGAAATGGTTGAACCAATTTTGACGAAACTTTCATTTGACGAAATAGGAATTTTCAGAGATTAATCTAAAAATTATTTTTAGCCCAGAAATATGTAGTGTTTCTATTGAAAAATTGAAAAAAAATAAAAAATTATGGGCAAAACTAGGATTTTTGCAAAAGGACGTGATACGCGACCAAACAACGGATTTGAATCAAAAGCTCAACACTATGAACAGATCGTCTGCGTTTCAATTTACTATATACGCTGGTTTAACCGTTAAATATATATTAAAACAG
>JAGFPH010003017.1:100861-129254 GCA_018207615.1 Philaenus spumarius
TCAACGTATCATATTATACGACAGCTAGTATTCAACGTATCATATTAGTAATAGGAGATCCGCCCCTGCTCGCTTCGCTTACCGACCCCCATCCACGGCGAAGCCAATTCAAACAGATTATTGTATACTCGATATTTTCGCAAAAATTACTAATGAGCAGTGGCCTATACGTAGCTAATATAAGACACAGATCGAAATAGATACGACCATCTCCAATAATTCGAATTTAAGCATGCATTGTAATTTCACTATTCATATTTATATAATCAATAATCAACATTTCAAACTAATTTTAATATTATCAACTAAAAGAAACAGTATAATATGTAACACCAGATGTTTGACTTGTAATACTGTAAGCCTTTGCCTAATCTTAAAAAAAACTGCTAGTTGTGAAGACAAATAACCTGATTCTAAATTCGACAAATTGATTACAAATAAACGTGTTTTTCTTCAGTGTAGGCCTGACCTAAAATTATGTTTCTTATCCAAATCAGCAGATGTTTGAATTGAATTATAATACAGTAAGCATTTTTCGTTGAGTTTTGTTTTCATTTTAAAGTTATTTAGCTGCGGATAATGTAATTCAAATTAATAAATTTGTGTTTGTTACCGTCATCGTTATCCAATTCTTACTGTAAGAAACAACACGTTTGGCCAACAAGTTGTAAATATGTCGGACGTTTCGTATATTTTTGTGTGCTGTTTCATTTTTGACGACGTCCCAACGGACGTAGAATTATCGTGTGTGAACTGTGTGTGTTTTGTATTAATTTTAATGTGTTTCGTGTGCAGTGGTTTGAAAATGCGATTAATCGTGAAACAGCTGTAACACGTTTCTTAAAGTAAGAATTGGATAACGATGACGGTAAGAAACCCACATTTATTAGTTTTGTTTTCGTTTGTTTTTAGTTTGTTAATCCAACCTGAAAAAGCTGTTTGTTGTGAAGAATAATAAACTGATTCTAAATTTGCTAAATTACTTGCTATGGTAATGAATGTAAACAAACATTTAGATCCGAACAGCTGTTTTATCTGATATTGGGATGGGAGTGTACCAACGAATTTTCGCTATTTTTACGCTTTAAAATGAAAATTTCCCAAAATGCTTTCGTAGTGTGCGTCTATGACCTCATAAGAATATACCCTTACGTTTTCGTATTTGTATCTTAAATATTATTTGTTCTACGTTGATTTTATGTCAGTCAGGACAATTAACTCTTATAGGGTGGGTGAAAAGTCTGAAACGGCTTTAATATTTCGTATATAAGGATAATTTGAAGGTAGATGTGATTGAGGAACCTACTCTATGCAGTGGCGGCTCCTTGTAAGCTTGTTTTGTTGCACAACCCCAAGAAAGAAAACAAATAATTAATCACATTAACATTTCTTTAAATATCAGTGCATTATCAATATCAACCTCATTTTAATCCAAAATTTACGGCCAAGAATGTCCCCAAACGGTTGAAAAGCCGAAGAATGTCAACCCAACCTTCGCGCGCAGCGTCTCGGAACGCACTGCTTCTGCAACGAGAGCCGAATACAGTTATTAGCATTGAAACTGGCGGGGGATTTGTAACTAATAAGTTGCTATGGCAACTCACATAAAGCCTTCAAGTGCATAAAAGTTCTGCAACTCGCCACCGGGGCGCTAGGTTTTGCCCGCCATAATGCCTTGATGTTCATATTTCATGTTTTGTTTAGTGAATAATGCAAGACATTTTGAGGTTATGTATTGTTAGTTTTGTTCTCGTATTTTGGTTAGCTGTGTTTGGTGTTTATTTGTTTTAGATTGTGTTAATATATTTTAGTGTGTATGTCTTTAGTCTCGATTCCATTACAATAGTGCTTTTTACGTCATTATTCTTCATAAGTTGTAGCAATTGAGTTGGCCTAGACAGAGAGTGTAGTGTGTAGTGTTGATTAGACGCCAATCAAAACAAAAGTTAATATTATTAATATAATTAATATTCGTGCCTTGATTCGTGATTTGATTATAGTTTTAATAATAGGCCACAACCTATTACCAAAATGTTTGAACCCATTATGCCAAATCTATTTTCAAACATCCATACAATTCAAATAATAGTTTTTCAACAAAAAAGGATAGGCGAAGTTCCTAAATACGATATGGGGAGAGTTCATAAATCCGATTATGTTAATGCTATGTTCAGATTATGATTATTATAAAATTAAAATTCTGTTAAGTTTACCCTTCTGAAGACGGATGGACTTTCTTTTTAAATGAGGTTAGTGATATTTAAACATATAATGTGCCTGAATTCTATGTTTATTCATGCATGATTTAAATTGTTATTTTCAGTTTATTTACTACTTTATTGTAGACTAGTATACCCTTAACTGAAAGCTAAACATTTTTCACTTGTTTCACTTTGTACGTAATGGTAACCAAACCATTTTAATGGATTTAAGTTAAAAATGTTGGTGTAATTAAGACAAAAACGTATAATTCCACGTGTAATTCCTCATCTAAAATAATGTGTTAAATTGCGTTCATATTCCATACACCCAGACCCCCCAGAAATTATCTCCACGTAATTGCAACCACCAAGTTGCACCAGTGTGACTCACCAGCCGCCAGTGACTCTATGTAAAAATACTATTTTATTAAGATATCATAAATTTGGTCCGCCATTTTGAATGTAACTTTTTGTAACAGGAAAGTGGTCGTGTGACATATCAATTCAATAGAATTGTAAGTCAAAATCAAAGGTGAAAACCTGACATCAATATTTCAAACCGTTCTGAAGGTATTTGCATTTATTTACATTTAATCATACCATTTACTTACTTGCTTGTTTATAGTAATCCTCTGAGATATATTTTTTTTTTTTTTCATTAATGTTAAAATTGATGTACATTAAATTTAACCTTATTGTTTAATTGTATTCAACATTAACATTTTATAAGTAAGAAGTTTAATGTACTTTATTTCATTTTTACATTACATTCATATGAATTTCATTAAATACATCAAATTTGTAACCACAGATACATTTTTTACCAAAAAAAAACAATTATGTTTTGAAATTGCCTCACAATGAGGTGGTAAAATAACGAGTCTGTGAAACAGGCAGATGAAACTATTAGTATTCCTTAAGATTTATTTTTTCTTAGTATATCAGACCCAGGAATAACAATTACGTTAACTTATTTTTGTTTCCGACACGTGACTTCTTTCTATTTTTACGTGTTTCGGAACCGATAAGCTATCTTCAATCGATCTTCCGAGGACTACAATAAATTATTTAAAAACACAGAAGGTGCGCACCTTTCAGTGGTCTAAGGACGACCAAGTGGTTTCTAGATAATGCGATCACATTCCTAAAGATGGAGTGAAATATCCGAAACGCGTAAGAAGAATAAAACAAATCGCACCGACAGAAATAAAACAAAACCAGAGTATTCTGTTACCAATTTACAGTATTGTGTGTATACGTACAGTTAGTTTTTTAGAACACACTGTATTTTTCCAAATTACCAATCCGCAAAACGGTTTCATTTGCAAATAAATGCAGCGTATAATTGGAAACATGATCGGCTTTAGAGAGGAGAAAACGCAATTATATTCGGATATGAAAACCAATTTGTAAAAAAAAGCTTCGTCAGAAACACAGGAGAGCTCGTTAATTACAATTGTTCGGTGTGAAGCAGTGGATTGATCACGTGACCGTGCATCAGCTGTTTGTAAGAGTTAATTAAACCACGAACTATAGCTTGATTCAGTGTCACTGGCAACATTTACACCAAAATGTCACCATTTAAAACAATTCGATCAAGCAGCTGAACAGCTGACGTGCAAATTCCAAAATCAACTCCTATAAAAGCGAGTGTACATCCGTATTTACGTACGTGAGTAACATAAAATATAACAGCTGATTTCACTCAAACCCAGCGTAGATTATATTTTGGGGTTATATTTACAACTTCAATCATTATAATTTCTTAAGAAGTTGATTTTTTTTTAATATGAGTTATAAAACTACTGTACGTTATAATACCTTATAATATTTGCTTGGAAGTTATAAACTGTACATAAATAGATGCTTTTATCATCAAAATATTAGTTTATAGAAATTTAAAGAAGAAATACATATTCGTTTACCTTCGGAAACATTCGTACAGCTTCGTTTAACATGTAAACATATTCGATTATTCATTTCTTCACTATAATATTAATAACTTCTAAATCATTTGATCTATCAATATGAAATAAAAAGCAATTAAAAGATAATATTTTTATCTTTCTTTAAATATAATAACACACATAAATACAAAATTTTAAAAATATTCCTACAGTTTTATAATCCTTATATTTGTACACATTTACCGAGTTAAAAATCCCCGTCAACATAGTTAGGTAGGCCTAGATAAATAGATAGGTAGGCACTGTACTATATAATCAGTATAATTTGTTTACACCTTAGACTCCAGCCCCGGCTCACACGCTGCGTCTGGTGCTTTTATTGCATTTTACGTTTTAATCTATTTTAGGGGGGGGGGGGCAGACGGGCATTTAGGTCGTATAGAAAGAAAATATGTACACAACGATCTCCTCCAATTATTTCTAAAACTGTTTCATTCTACACTGAAAAAACTCTAACCGTACTGCAAAGTTAAAATTAATGTTAACAGTTTTTCTGTTATGGTAACATTTATAATGTCATGGTTACTTTAGAGCTTGAAATATTTGCATTGCTGTAAGGTTTTTTTAATGTTGAGTTTTACTGTAAACTCTAATGTAGTAAAATGTCATAGTTAATTTAATATACGTAAATGCGATGATTGTAGTCACTAAATTAGTTAATGTAACTATAAGGTAAATCTAACGTAATATACATCTAAAAAACGGAATGAAAACAATATCTTAATATGTTCACAATGTTAGCTTACTTAAAAGGCATAAAGGCGGTTATTTATGCAGTGAACTGGGTTACATCCGTTGTACATCCTTAAAGACGGTAGCCTTTTCCTGTTTTAGAGTTACCCTGTCCACAATTACAGTTTCTCACGTTTTTACGATATTCGAATTCAGTTTCTCTTCAGTACTCGGTAGACTAACAAGTAACAACAAAGACCACATCAAACAGCTATAACTAAACTGCTTCGTTTTCGATCTTCTTGTTTTTCAACATACATGGATCTTTATACATACATGTAGAAGCTTTGTTGACGTCATGGGGATTTCAAAATTATATTACAATTTTTAAAGGTAAGTTCAGGTAAATACATAAGTTAATACAGTATTATAATTAGATGCAGTAATTTTAAAAACTACCATAATAAATACGGTATATATTCAATGTTAAAATTTCATTACAGGTTATGGGAGGTTGCCTGAAGCTATACATAACTTTGCCATACTATTTTAAAGATATACAACTAATCTATTTTCTATATATTTTAAATTATTGTTTTAATAATCATTCTGGTAAATATTTAAAATTCATTTTAGTAATCTATTTACACATAATTAGTTTATTATAAAATAATATACTTTCATTTCAGAAAATGAAATTGATATACTTGCCCTATCCAATATGAAGGAAATCCATGTAAAGGAACTTATTTTTTAGTACGGTACCTAACTTCCATTTAACTGATTTAACATTACTACATACAACTACAGACAATTAATTCATATTATATCTTTTCAAGTAAAAATATAAGGCTCAAAGAAAGAAAATTAACAAAATAACATAATTGTTCATTTATATACGTCAGGCATTTCGCTAAAATATTTATTAATAACAACTACATCTTACAACAAATTAACGATTTGTTAAAAAAATATTCTAAAAGATTTAGTTTGGTTGTTTAGCTGTTTAAAAATGTGTGAATGAATTTTTAATATGTAGGAGTCGTTTTTAAGAAGTACTTTTCCATTAAAGCCTCACTTAGACTGCCAATGGCATCAGTCAATTAACATGAATTGTTTTAGGAATTTTTACATTTGAAATGACAGAGCCTTATTTTATTATTTTGTAAATATTTTGATGTATTTCAAAAACCTAAAAATAGCATATACAAATATTTGGATAATGAATTTTGATTACTTTTATCAGAACTAATTATTCTGATATTTAAAATAATTTATGTATTTAAAATAATTTACGATGTTTACGAGTATTGTATTGATCAACCCTTGTTAACTAATTATTAAAACTAAGAATGTGTTTTACTAACAAAAAAGTTACTTCAAACTAGCTTAACTACTACTCAAGATAATAAATATCCATCTTCAGTGGGAAATGTAGCAGTAATTAATTAAATTAAAAGTAATGAACTCATTATCAAATACGGTAGCTTTAAACATAAAATTTAGGTAAACATTTTTAAACGTTGTAATTTAAAGCTTGAATTCTTTATTTTAAGATACAGTAAAAATGTTATGTCCTTTACTATGTAAATAACTACATACATTAATAATTATGTATATTATATAATATATTTTATAGTTATCTTACACTTAATTTTTATTTTTTCCAGAACTCTTACTATGTACCTCCTCTAACTGGAGGACCTCGACAGTTAGTATGCAGGGGAAAGCTTGTCGACAAATTTCGAAATAAAATATCGGAGTTATAAAAAGCTGTTTCTGTTGTGACAAAAATAACTATTGTTACAATAAACAAACTATATAGTAATTACAATCTTAACTAGTGTTAGAACTTTATTAGTATGAAGTTCACCACTACATCAACTAACCTTGCAAGGACGTTTGTTATACCGAAACACTCAGAGCAATTACTCTTATGATTACAATAACTAATATGAGTGTAATATTCTGTAGATGTATTGCCTAATTTTATTATTTTTGTGACAATAACAACTAACTTACCAGTAAAGGAACACTACAATATTAAACACTCTACCTAATGTTATAACTACATTAGTATATATTCACTACTACATTAACTAGCCTTGCGACATAGTTAGTAGTGCCTTAATGTCATAGAAACATTAGGCTTACTGTTGAACTTACATTTACTGCTAAGTTAATAACATTGCTATAATATCAAGAGATCAACAGTAGCTTACTTTAACAGTAAAGCTAACTACACCCTGCTGACCCGTAAAGAAATATTTCTTTTACCGCAACATTAATTGTGTTGCTGCAAGGATAGACTTTTTTCAGTGTAGTACGTACGAAAAATCTCCAAAAATTATTACTTCCAGTCAAAAATAAAGTGCTTCCAGTTGTTGAATTTTTTGGCTATCAACCTCGTCCGAGGCACTTGGAAAAATAACGTGTGTACCAAATTTTACCAAATCGGACTTACAATGCGGCCGTTAGACGTAACATATATATATAATTTTTAATGACACCCCTAAAACTGATCTGGGGACTTATAGATCGGTGCGCATTTATTTCTCCCAACCTTAGGTCTCACCATAAGAGTCACTGTAAGTTTTAATACGTTTCCATGCAAAAATATCTTCCGCTCAGTTAGGGTGTTTTTAAAAATTTATAGCCTACCCATCCAACTTTTAACCCTAGGCTTTGGTCTAACACTACTCAATTGACAACGCTACTTTGTATTGAATATTTCACCCGCTAAAAATCATCCAATCACAATAAAACAAAGACCGTTGGAAAGGAAATGATTTAAACTTTACTTTTTGTATTTAAATGTTTTTCTAAAACGTATATTTACATATGTAATCGTCGTTTTAAAATTTCAGTTTTCTGTAAACGTTTTGCCGCGCGTGAAATACAATGCAATTATACTCTACTTTGTCATTTCTCTAAAGCTCAATTTCGCTCGACCGGGATATATTACCTTTGGATTCGTCAAGATTTTTACTTTCTAAAACTGCCACCCAATCAAAAGTCACTTACATAGTTCCAAAGATATGGAATTGTCTGAAAACCTTTGCAGTTGGACAGATTTCAACCAATAATTTTGCGTTGAATGAAACAGCACATTTTGCGTTCGAGATATCTCTTATAATTCGAATTATTTCCAATTTGCTAGAAATAGATTTTTTATATCTATTTATAGACCAAAGTTCAATCTTTCGTTTGGTGTAAAGCAAACTATATTTGACTCGTTAGATGTTATTCAAATATCACTGGAAAGTACAGACTTGCGCAGAGTTCATACTACCGCTTGAGATCACAAACCAAGCGCTTCCAAGCTCTTCCAACGGTCATTTTTTTGAATTCCCTTTGTCCGCATGAGGTTTTATTTGTTTCATCTCATTTTTTGATTCAAGTAAAGCTAACTCAACTACTTTTATGAAATAATAATTTACAAGTATACAGTTCAATTCTTTGATTTATTCTCTACACTTTCTTATAATAATATTTAATTTTGGGCAAAGGATATATTCCTAAATTGTTATTCAAACTAGGCCTGTTTTGTAAGCAGTCTTGTAGCAGGAACATAAAAACAGTTGTTTTCAAAATAAGAAATTTTAAATTCATAAATATTTTTATACAGTTCTATTCAGAACTAAATTACGAAATTTGTTTACATTTACGAAAAAATTACAAAAAATGTTTACTACTTTTTATGTAGGCCTAAAGTTGAACGTTTTCCTTTCGTTACTAAACATTTTTGTTTCTTGAGTTAGTAACTTTGTAAATTTTACATCAATCTTTTTTTACTGTCACATATAAACTCTTTGAACCTTTTTACAAAAAAGCTATGGAACACTTTTGGATTGGTTTATAATTACTTTATTTGGTGAATTTTTGCAAATATGCTTGCACACGCACCGAAATGTCTTGACTTCGGAAAAACGTTAGCATTAACAGTTCTAGGGTTAAACAGTTGGTCGTATCAAAATAATCTTAAATAACATTTAAATCCCAGAATCATTATCAAAGTACAGGGCGTTCCATAAGAAATTCTAAATGGGCGGCCATTTACAAATATTTTGACTTTATGTTTATTATTTCTCAAAAACAAGGAAAAGTTCCTCATTTAAAGTTTTCTGTCAGTTTAGGTTTACAAGATACCAATGGTGCACATTTTAAAGACACCCTGTATTATTATATTAATTATATTATTTAAAGAAATGTTTAGTTAATTGACCATTTGTTCAATATACGAAAACACCATAAACTGCTAAATAATACGCTCTCACGTTCAAAACAGCTGGTGTTGTAGTTAATTCATTTATTATACAGTACGCCTATTCAACTCTAATCTTCCTTCCCGACAGGCAAAATTATGATAAATTGCTTTCCACACAACACTCCCCCCCACCCCCTTGCGCATGCATTGAAAGTGTATAACGCTGATCATTTAATATTGCACATTCTCCTGTCTGTAGCACAATACCTTCATTCATTAACAACATAAGTCCTTTAGCTCTGTTATGTAGGAGGATATTTAGGTCCTTTTAAGCTCAGCGTTACTAATATATTCTGTGTGTATAAAATAAGAATTTCTGACTGACTGATTCATAATCAATGTACAGCTAAAAATACGATGGATAAAAACTTAAAATTTTCAGGGTACATTCATACCATTATGTAGATGTGCACTAAGAAAGGATTTTTCAAAAATATTTAGTTAAAGGGTTGGAAGTGGTCAATGTACAGAAGTGGTCAATGGTTGGGGTCCAATCCCAACCCTATCAACATATAAGACAGCTGATCTGAATCAAAAGCATAGCAACACAATTCCAGATGGTGTGGCCTATACTGAACCAACACAAGTTTGTTGAATTCATTTACATTCATTACCATAGCAACCAACACAGAAAATTTAGAATGTGGTTAATTGTTGAATGGTTATATTAAATAATTTAGCCAAATTTGTGTGTTTTTTTTAAGGTAGTCCGAACGAGTACCAAAATTTCTTAGGGTAGGTTAACAAAATGAAAATATACACAAACAAAAATACACGAAAAATGCTTACTGAATTATAATTCAAACATCTGTTGTTACGTATTACACACTTCTTGAAAGCGTTTAGATTTATAACAACAAAATTGGCAAATTAAGAATCAGGTAATTATTCTTCAGAAACAACAGTTTTTTTTAGGTTAGGTAGTAGCAAACACAAACAACGAAAAAGACTTACTATATCATAGTTTAAACACCCTATCACACTATTAAAATTATGCCAACTTTATTTTTTAATTGGCCTATTTGACTAGTTTTTCCGCTAACAAAATTAAGCCTATTTTGAAACATTACTTAGGAATTTATGCTTTATTTAAAAATGAAATATTATTACAACGAATTGTAGAGAATAAATCATAGAATTGAACGGTATACTTGAAAATAATTATTTTATAAACTTATTTCGCTTTGTTTTACTTGTTTCATTAAATTAAATCAAATAAACAAAATTCTGACTAACATAACGTATAAGTTCCAGACGCTGTGGACTGTAAAGGGAAAAGCTACAACGGTCGTAACGAATTACTTGCCTTTGATTTGAACAAATGTGTTTATTTCATGGAAATACCTGAATAGAATCCAAACACTAAATCAGATTATTTGTTATTTTTTTTAGGCGGAAAAATGCATTTACGCAGACCTCTCGTTAGAGAAGGTACTGTGGGACTCAACCAGAACAAGTCTGGCAATACCCACTAAACCACTGCCCTCCCCCCAAGTGAGGAAGTCACTCTGGCTCCGAACCCAGGCACAAGAATGTTTCCGCTGACCTCTCCTGAGATAGCATTTACAACACTCCTGTAGCTACGTAACGTACAGAGACACTCCACATGCACTTCACTGGAGGAAGCGTCAGCAGCATCTAGGAGCCGTTCCCTAATAGCTGCAAGCAGCAATCTGAAACTCACTTAAATATAAAATGAAGGCAAACAGGTTAGTATCAATATTGAATGGAATCGCAGCCTGAAGAAACCTATGGCGGGTCGTCCAGGATAGCGGCAGGCCGGGGCCTACCATTTTCCGGGACGTCGAGTCTCCCGCAGATCTCAGCTATATGAGGATAGCTTGAGTTGCGTGCATCCTGAAACAGTTTAGTAGCACATCTTGTAGCAAAAACTTCTAGGGTAGGGATACCAGCTGACCCTAGAAAGGTAGAGTTCCTCACGTACCATGGCTGATGCGTGAGTCTGCGAAGAGCAGTAGTCTGAAGAGTCTCCAATTTTTTCCTGCTGGATTTGCTGGCAAGCGCCCACCAAGCATTGACGCTTACATCAGCACTGAGCGAACTATTAACAGAAAAATTTTTAGTTTAGCTTTTACTGGCAGAGGGCTATGCCTCGCCAACAAGGGTGAGAGGAAACCCTGGATTTTCTTTCCTTCGGAGACCTTGTTCTGTACGTGTCGCCTGAAGTTGAGTCGACTGTCCAGCGTTATGCCGAGGTCTTTACAGTAGGCTTCCAAGGGATAGCCACCCCGTCAAGCTCCACTGCGGGAGGGATTCTGCGTTTCATTTTACGTCTTTTCCTGAAACAGATGGACTCAGATTTATCCGTATTTATCTTAATGCGCCATTTCTGCACTTTATATCAAATCGATATAAATATCATTGTACAAATACAGCGATTGGTCATAGATATAGCGTGTTCAAAATGTGCTTTCTCATTGATTGAAATCTGTCCAATTGCAGGGTTTACAGAAAACTTCATATCTAAGAAACTATAAGAATGGCGAATGATTAGAAAACAGTGTTAGAAAATTTAAATCTTGACGAATCCAAAGGTGCCGTTATATTCTTTTCAAAACAAGTCTGTCGGACGATTTTGAGCCTTAGAAAAGCGACAAGATTGAGTCATTTCCTTGTGCTTTCTCGCGCCGCATTATCTGTTTAGAAAACTACAATAATTATTTTAAAAAGATGATTACATATGTGAATATACATTTTAGAAGGAATTTTTAAATACGAAAATTAAAGTTTAAATCATTTCCTGTCCAATGGTTTTTGTTTTATTGAGATTGAATGATTTTTAGTGTGTGAAATATTCAATACAAGTGGAGTTCTCTCAGACTATTCAATTGACTACTGCTTACTCAAATGAGACTTACCACGGTTTAAAAAAATATCGTGAACTATCCGAAAGGCTAAAGCTAAATATGAAATTCAATATTGTTCTGACACTTATGGTACGTGTCACTATTATACACTATAATGTATTTATTAATGTGGGGAAACCAATTTGTACATTACTATTAAAATAACACAAACAACAGATTTGTATACATCAATTAATGCTGACTGGTTTAGCATAACAAAAGGGTGAACACAACAGAATCACAATGATATAATTAAACTACAAGATTAATCAACTATATTTTAACTTCCATAAACAACGGTTGTGAATGGCGCAATTTATCACGTGATCAATGCATGAACTCTGCGAATTTACTCTCAACAATTGTAATTAACGAACTCTTCAGTTTTTCTGCCTAAGCTGCAGTATACAAATTGCTTTTCATTTTCCCGCATAATTGCATTTTTCCTCTCCAAAAGCCGATTGTCTTTCCAACAACAGAATGCGTTTCTTTACAAATGAATCTTTTATTATTTGGATTTTCGGTTTCGAAAATTATGGCTCTTATAAAACCTGTGTATTTGATTGATGTTATGTTGCCATTTTACAAGTACCAAAAATTTCTAGTTTGTATCTAGATAAATTGTTTCTCACACAACACCCGTCCACCATTATCCACCATTCTTGAATTTGAAGTGTTGTGATGATTGTTCGGTAATCGATATAAAATAGTTACTTTCGGGGAAATACACCCAGGAAAAATAATAATAATTCGACCTCGCAGCTGAACCGCTGACGTGAGTTGAGCAACTTTCCAAAATTAAGTTTATATGCCTATGTTTTAGGGTTTCAACCAACAATTTGGGAAATAGGTCTATTCACGTCGCTGCTGAATAGCTACAAAATGGTTCGCACGCCATTCCGCATATTGAGCTTCAATACACAATGCATTGCGTGCTTCGCACGCCAACTCCACGGTACAATCCGCTACATGGATTTGAACCGGGTACTTCTATGGTTTACGTTTTGGGGAAACTAAACAAGCTATTTATGTCGTGTAGAATACAAAATGTGCAAAATAACACCCTAAATTTATATTTGTAGAAAAAACACAAAAATAAATTCATTCTCGTTGGAAAAATCTCAAAAAATAGTTACATCCGGTCAAAAAACGTTCTTCCGATTGTTGGATTTTTTGGCTAACGAACTCGTCCGAGCGACGCATAAAACCAACATGTGTACCAAATTTGAACCAAATCGGACTTAAAATGCGGCCGCTAGAGTGCGAACACATATATATATGATTTTTAACGACTCCCCAAAACGTGTTCTGGGGACCATGATCGGTGCTCATTTGATACTCCCGCACTTGGGTATTGAGGGAAACTGCAATAGCTCATTTTTCCTATGGAAATTCGGTAATAATATAACAATGCCAGGTTAGTTGCAGCCTTAGCTGGGATCGTAGCTGGGATCGTAAGTGATGGTGTCAGAGAAGATGGTTTATACTGTTTAGAGTGTTGTTTAAGGTGCATTCACACTACGCTGACGAGTCGTGTTGACAAGTCAGCTGACGTGTTACGAAATAGGAGTGTGCACACTACGCTGACAAGTTGTGTCGTGTCGTGACGTTACACAACACGCTTCCTGAAAATATAAATTTCCATATTTCGACAGTAGGCGTCAGGCCGTCAGCTATGAATATGGAGGAAGTGCATGTGAAGAAATACCCTATTTTATTCGACCATTTCGAAAAAGATTATACAAATAAATATGTACGCAATGAACCGAGGGAAGAAACTGGAAGGATCTTGGAAATATTAGGTAATATTTACTAATTTACTGCAAAGTTAGGCCGTTAACTTGATATTTAACCAATATTTGATTCACTTTAAAAACACGTTTATAAAATCAGTGTTTCCTTAAAATTGTCATAGGATAAAATTTGGATTCTTTTATAACTGTCACAGCAATATACTCTTCTTCGTCGTCTAAAAGTCTCCTATCCATTCCACCACGGTGAGCTCCTTCTGGGAACCAAACAACTGACGTGAATTCCTCAAGCCACGTCAGCGTAGAGTAAGGCTTAGTTAGTTGTATCTAGTCCACAAAGACTAGTACAGACTTAGTTTCATCATCGCCTTTTCTGGTGTTATGTTTCAATAATATACATGTTTCTGTGGTGGCGCGGGGAGGAACGGGATATGGTGGACTGAAAACACAAGTTTTAGTGTCTGCCAATAACCCACTTACTTCCATAGAATAAAACTTAATAAAACCAAATCATATTGTCCACTACTAATATGTTTATTATCTCAAACGCGTTTCAACTACAAATTTGCCATCTTCAGTGATACATGAGCTACAATAATCAAACTATAACAGTGTTTGTAGCTCGTGCATCACTGAAGAAGGCGACTTTGTCGTTGAAACGCGTTTGAGTTAATAACGCGTACCGTATTAGTTGTGACATTCTGCGTACAAGTTTTATTCGATCAAGAATGTCTTCTCACAAGTCTAGGTCGATGTGAATTTATCCAACTCTTACCGTTTCCAACTCTGAACACCATCCAATACAAAAAAAGTTATTTCTAGAGTACGTGATTAATTTTTTAGTTTGGCTAGTAGCGTCACAGCCGGCTTGAATCTGAAGCAGCGAGATCGATGAAACATGCATTCGAAATATCTTGTTTCCGATTCTGTTTATGACTGGTTAATCAGGAAAATAACTTGAAATTATTAAGAAGGTGTTATGTATTTTACGTGTGGTCTTAAAATATGGATATTACTAGTAAGCCCGCGTGAAAAATCACAGGCAGAATAATTAGATACACATCAGAAATACAACATTTAAAAAATTAATATTTCAAAAAAACAGACTTTATTATCTAGGCCTACCTAACTATGCAGACAGGGATTTTTAAATCTGTAAATGTGTACAATTATAAGGATTATTAAACTGAAGGCCTATTTATTACGTATTTTTCTTATTTATATACGTTATTATATATATTTAAAGAAAGATACAAATATTATCTTTGAATTACTTTTTATTTGATATTGGAGGATCAAATTATTTAGAAGTTATTGATATTATAGTGAAGAATTAATAATAGAAAATGTTATACGAAGATCTATCTCTTCTTTAAATTTGTAGTACCAGGAGACCGAGCTAAAGCTCGATTATAAGCAGGGCCTAGTTCGCTCACGTCAATAACTATTATTGCAAATTTCCGTGAACATCGTTTAGGTTAGGCCTATAACATTAAACAACTAAATAAAGGGTATGTTTATTTAGCAGAAGTATTCGTTGCCATGGTAACTATAAATAGATACAACATTAGGCTTACCTCTAATAAAATACAGTTTAAAAGAAAACAGATGATTATTGTAATGGCATTGAAAACATTTGCATCATCTGTGCTTCGTTTAAAAGAAAACAGATGATTATTGTAATGACATTGAAAACATTTGCATCAGCTGTGCTTTGTATTGTTTAAAATGGACAAATTTCACTTTTTAATTTAATAAAAAGACGTAGAAAACGAATTTTCCCAGACTGGTGACCATTTCCAATCGATTTCTCGTGGCCAAAAGCCCCATATAAAATCAAAAAATCAAAAATCCTTTGACGGAGATTCCAGATCCATTTAGCAGACAGACAATTATCTCTCGCTTTAGAAGATAAGATAAACGAATATCAACTGCTATAAAAGCGAGTGCACGTACGTACTTACTGGATAACAACATAATATAACAGCTGATTTCGCCCATCATCTGTAATACTTAATCAAAACCTACCGCAGATTATACTTTGGGGTTATGTTTACAACTTCAATCAATATAAGCCTTGCGAAGTTGATTTTTTTTTAATATGTGTTAAAGAACTAATGTAGCCTATAATACGTTATAAGATTTGCTTTGAGTTTATAAAATGAATATAAATAGAACCTTTTATTATTAATATATTCATTTATACAAGTTTAAAGAAGAGATACCCATTCGTTTAGCTTCGGAAACATTCGTACATCTTCGTATAACATATAAACATATTATATTATTAATTTTTTCATTATAATATTAATAACTTCTAAATCGTTTGATATATGAAGTTAGAAAACAATTAAAATATAATATTTGTATCTTTATTTTTATGTATAATAATGAATATAAAAACAAAATTTTAACAAATAGGCCTACAGTTTTACAATCCTTAAATTGTACACAATTACCAAGTTAAAGATTACCAAGTTAAGATCATAGGTAGATCTAGATAAAGTCTGTTGTTTTTAAATAGTATTTTTTTTAAATTATGTATTTCTGATGTGTATCTAACTATTTGTCTGTGATTTTTCATGGGGGCTTACTAGTATTAATTGATGATACAAGGTTGTATTTATATACATTTAAAACCTAAAACCACATATTATAACGTATTACAGCATACATTAGCTCTATAACTGAAATTTAAAAAAATCTGCTTCACAAGAATTATAATGATTGAAGTTGTAAACATAACCCCAAAGTGTAATCTACGCTGGGTTTTGTTTAAGTATATTACAGATGATGGGAGAAATCAGAAGTTATATTACTATACTTAATGTTACTCGCGTATGTACGTATGCATGTACGTGCCTCGCTTTTATAGGCGTTAATTATTAGAAACCATTTTAAAAAATTCGATGAAAATAATAAATTTTTACTTAATTAAACCTTTTGTTAAAAGGAGTTGCTGTCGATTTTTTGCAATTATGAGCCTTTAAAAACAATGTTAAGAAGTTTCACAACTTTTTAGGTTAAAACGCGTTGGTATTTTTTAGCTGTTTTATGCAAGGGGAGAACCTAAAGTTGTTGATGAAAATTAGAATATTATTTTACAGGCAGAGGATCTGTTAATAATCAGCGTTATACACTTTCAATGCATCTGTAGGTAGTTAACAAGGGCGGATGAGCGTTTTGTGAGGTGCAATTAATCATCATTTTGTTTGTCGAGAAAGTAGATTAGAGTTGAAAAGGCTTACTGTATTAACCACATCAGCTGTTTAAAGACTGAAGAGCTTACTAGTTAGCGGATTTTCGTAGACTATAGGTACAAAGGCGATTAATTTATATCCATTTATGATTTGAAGCGTGTTAACTGCATCACTTGATATAATTATATATCTGTGTTATTACCTTCAGTGGTCCTGTTATTTTCGACGATGTACTGGACGCAGTTTCAGCATTAATGGGGTTTTCAACGATTGTTAAATTATATTTACAATATATTACAGACAACACTAAAACTTGTGAAACATTTATCCTATGAACTACATCCAAACTATTTATTGATCCAAAGTGTTGTGAAAAATAGATTAATTGTGTATGGAAGTATTCAATCCTTTCAGGTGGTTATAGTTATTGGTTAGATGGTTATTTAGGTAATGAGTACATGACGTGTTAGTACGTCGGGAACATGGACGTGTTAGTACGTCGAGAACACATACGTGTTAGTTTGTCGGGAACATGGACTGTTAGTACGTCGGGAACATGGACGCGAGAATTAAATCCCCACTAAATCAGTTTATGTAAATTCACTGACGTGAAATTTTGTTTACATATTTTCACTGACTACGTTTCTCTCATTTACTGTTTTTCTTAATCTTTAACAGTTTAGCCACCGTAAGATATAATACGACCAGTAAACGGAGAGTTTTCCAAAGGAATGTTTGACTTTGTCGATTACTTAGTAAGAAAATGACAAAACCTGTAGGAAAAATGCTTTCTTCATTTAAATATACAAATTAAGCAGTGAAATAATGAGTAAAGAACTACCAAAATATTTCACTGTTGTAATTATGTTTTATTAGTAAATCAAAGCTTTTATATTTGAAATTACTGTTTAAAAGTTAATTTTCTTTATTCGCTACCAGATAGCAGCACCTCCTGGACAGCCTTAGAAACTAACACTTTAGTTACTCTATTCTCTACCAAATAGCAGCACCTCCCGGCCTTCTAGATTGCTAATATTTCCTTATCTTCTCTATTTTATATTATATCTGTCTTTACCTAATTTCTCTATATATTACCAACCAAAGGAACCATTTTCCTTCGGAGGAATTAAGTTTGTCAGGTACATGTTAGGTATAGCTCATGCAATTCAGGAGTTAGAATAAGTTTTATTAAAACCGTAGAAGCAGTTTTTGAGTTAAATCTTTACAAACATACACACTTGCAATACAGTATAGATATATTTGCTCAACTATGAGCCAATATGTTCCAATCCACTTGGCATATCCTTTGATAACAGATCACTGGAAAGGATTCACACAGCTCTTTGTAAAGCAATATCCTGAAATCTTTCTAAGTGAGAAATAGATTCTCGTAACCCAGATTTAACTAAGTTTTAAAGCGACCCAGATCTATACTTTAATATACTAAAGGCGAAGTGGTCGGATTAATGCATTTTTTAGCGTTCAATGCTATTAGCCCAATCCATTTGGGAAACCAGATCTAAGGCTGTCTGAAACCTTTACCCAGTCCACTCAATCTATAAAATGTAATCAACTGTTCCAGATTAACATTTCGTGTAAAATATTTTAAGCATATTTCTTGGACTTGGTGTGCAGTTAGTTTTGTACAGTTAGTTTAATCAATATGCCCAGCTGTTCATTAATAACGTTATTCAGAAATTGAACTAAAATTGTGAGTTTATTTCAAACTGATTTATATAGTTGAAGAGCTGAAATTAAATAATGCTCTTGGAATATATTGAAGTATGAAGATACAAAATGTAACTATACGTAATTAATAAATTACATTAAACTAATCAAGTAAAGAATTTCTTAATTTGACAGTTTAAATTAAAATAAATAGATCAATTTAAAACTAATAAATTCAATTGAAGGTAGTAACTTAAACTGGAGATAGAAAATTAAATTAAAACGTAAATTCAGGGCCCTAAATCCCAGCCTTAAATCAAAAACTTAGCAACACAAGTTTGTTTACATTCGTTACCATAGCAATCAATTTAGCAAATTTAGAGTCAGTTTATTATTCTTCACAACCAACAGCGTTTTTAGGTTACATTAGCAAACTAAAAGCAAACATAAACAATAATCAACGAGAAATACTACTTATTCTATTATAATTCAATTAAAACATCTGTTGTTACATATTATAACTAAAACAACTGATTTGGACCAAAAACTTGACATAATTTCAGGTTAAGCCTCCTATGAACCAAAACAAGTTTATTTGAAACCAATTTGGCAAATTTAAAATAATGTAATTATTCTTCACAACTAACAGTTTTTGTTTAGATTAGGTAAAAGTAAACAAAAGGCTTATTGTATTAAAAATCAAGCACACGGTATTACTTATTATATTGTTTCCTTTAGTTGGTATTATCAAAATTTGTTTGAAATGTTGATTATGGATTACTTAGATATTAATGGTGAAATTACAACGCATGCAATTATTGGGGATGGTCGTGTCTATTATGTGTAGGTCACCGCTCGGTCGTAATTTCCGTGAAAATATCAGAGTATACAATAAACTGTCTGCATTGGCTTCGAACACTCTTCAGTTAGAGTGAACTAACTGTAAACATTAACAATTAAACAAAATGGCGGCTAGACGGATTCGAAGCATTTTTAGCAATTATTGGAAGTTTTTATTGTAAATAATACAATTATTAATACGTATGTGAATTTTAGTTTACAGTTTTGAAACACTCACGACCTTTCCTCTATGTTTCTATACATCTATCATTCAAAGAGTTACAAAGTAAAAAAGATACGGAATTTTAGAAAATATCGGTTTGGTAAGTTCCACACTACTATTATTTGTTGTATTGTAGGCTTTGTTTTATACCTTCCTACATATACAGGCTGATTCAGGAAGAAATGGAGAAACTTTTAGGTTGTGTTCTACTAGTGAAGAAAAAGTTAATTTAAACATAGGTTCGGAAATGCTTAGTTTTCCAGTTATCAAACTTTTTGTTTTTTTTTACAAAATAGTTAAGCTCTTTGAACGTAGCAAATATATTAAAATCAAAATTGTGAAAACATATTTAGTATACATATCTTTTATCCTTGTACGAAAAACCGAAACGTTGTTTCATATATTTTCTAAATGGTGTCCGTTTAAAATTTTAAATGTAAATGTTAAATTTAAAAAACTTTAAGAAACAAAAAATTAGGCTTTTAATTACGAACAAAAAGTTTAGTTGATTTTCCCGTGGTTCTAAAGACAACCTGGTTACCTCCTAAAACCACAAAACATAATTTCTTGACAACAATCAAATAGTACAGAAATTAATTTATTATAATAATTAATAAATTATAATTTGAGTTTTTAGCAGTTAACTTGGTTATCTTTTGAGATACGGGAAAAATAAAAAATCTATTTTGTTTGGTATTAAAAAATTAACTTTTTTTTCTTTCGTAAAATGTTTTTGAAAATTTAGCGGTTTTACAGATATTTGACATTACAAATTTTAAATGGCCGCCATTTTGGAAAATATATGAAAACACGTTTTGGTTTTTCTTACATGGGTAAAACATGTCATACCAAATAGTATCCAAAACTTGCGGTCAACATATTTCCTACATCCAAAGATATTAAGTATTTTGTAAAGAACAAAATGGTGGGTAACTGGAAAAAGATGCAATTCCGAAGCTATATTTATACGAACCTTTTTCTTGTGTGTAAATGAACCACGCAAGTTTTTAATTAGGCACCATCAATGTTGTCTGTGTTGACCCAAACATTACATCGAGATTATATTTAATTAACTCTTTATAATTTCCAATTAGGCCTATACTTTAAACAAATGTTATGTAAACATCTCATTAAAATTTTAGTAAAATTAGATAGTCCAACACTCAAAACTAAACTCGGATGAGTGTTCACTGAATCCAAAAAGCAATTACTGTTTCAAATAGTTTCATCTGTTTTCAATTACAGTACTATCACTAATTCCTTTATGATGCAGCGATAAATCGGTGAACTGCGCTGAAATTATTAAACCTGTTGATGAACAATATTTTATTTAAATTATGACCGCTTGATCTAAAAACTTCCTAGTACCTAGTGAATATTTATTATTTTAATACTAGACGGCTCAGTCCCTGCTCGCTTCGCTCACCAATCCCGCGGTGATGGAAATGCAAACAGTATATTTGGTACTATGACATTTTCTGATTAGTATTTTTATTTTTGTTAGGTTATGTAATAGCAAAGACAAACGACGAAAAATACTTACTATACACAATTCCAACACCTATCACTATGAAATGATGCCAACTTAATTCTTCACTAGGCATATTTGATCAGTTTGAAATACTACTTTACTAAAAAAACAAAAAAATTAAACAACTCTTTTCTCATAGGCCACCACAAAGACAGTGACTGTACTCGGACCAATTTTATTAAAATCACACTGTACACTCATAAAACAGTTTAATTATTAATTTAATTAATAATTAACAACGCATCCCGAACGTACGCCCATTAAAGTCCAAGTTAGAGCTATCTTCTCTGAATGTCGGCTACATCAATACAGACACCTGTTTCATCTGGCGGTATTATAATAATTATATTTTATTAGTCCAATTTTTCGTATTGATTTTGTAAAAGCTAGAGAAAGCAGTGGAGTTCAAACACATGCACTTTATATACCGTAGTGTCTCCACTCTAAATGCAAATCTACGTATTTCTATATCAAAGTTGAATGTATGCAAAATTGCTTTCCGAAAACATAAAAGCTTTACCGAGAAATGTATTGGAGCAAATAAAACAGAATTTTAAAATTCGATGTTAGCTCCTGTGCTGGAAACCGTTTTATTTGAATTTCCTATTAAAATAACTGGTGGTCGAATAACATTTTATGTTTATGGTATCCCAATCAACTTATTAGTTTCCAGTCTCCAAAATTGCTAAAAGTAATAATAATACATTTAAATGAGTTATTTTAAATGCAAAAACAACCGTTTGAAATATTTCTACAAACTCGACCAACGCGATCTTTGGTATGCATTTTCTAAGAAAAAATTAGGTTAAAAATACGCACATCAGAGCGACGAGCAACAGAATTCTAAACTTTAATTAATAACTTAAAAATAATTCGACCACGCGACTGAACCGCTGACGTTAGTAGAACTAATTTCCAAATGTTTTAGGGCATCAAGCAACTGTTTTGTAAATTGATCTGTTCAAGATGGCGGTGAATATATTGCTAGAATTTGTGTGCACCTCGACCTCCAGCCTCAGCTTACGCGCTGCTTCGTTCCACTCGCAGCTGGAAGAACACGCTTTGCAAGTTTTCACCTCGACCTTGTTGCCTCGGATTATAGGACTGCGCTTCACCAACCGCGCTTCCACAGTTGTATCCCAACCGTTGGTCTCGGATCAGAAGTTGCCCTCACGGTAAAATCCCTCAACGAACCGGCTACTTTTATGGTATTTTACGTTTCGATCGATCAGGCGAGCTTTAAAGTCGTGTAAAAAACAAAATGTGCAGAATAATATCCTATGGTTATTTTTTTAGATAAATTCCCTAAAAAGGTGCCACTCTAGTATTAAAAAAAATACTTCCTGTCAAAAAACGTGCTTACGGTTGTTTGATATTTTCGCTAACGAACTCGTTCGAGCGACTTAGAAAACCAACGTGTATATCACATTTGTACCAAAGCGGACTTACAATGCGACCGCTAGAGTGCGAACACATAGGTAAGTTTTTATTAACTAAAACAATGGCAAAAAATAATCATTACAATTCATTCTTCTACATACAAACAAATTAGATGGAATCAGCCGTCATAGAGTTACAAGAAACTCACTATGAACTACTAACTTTACTATACATAATGTTTATCTCTTATACAAAATGCAATATCCTGACTGATGATCAACGCAGAGCCGATTCTATTAAAGCTAGAGACTTGAAATTTGGAAGGTACATTCGTCCAATAATGTAGAGGCGTACTAAGAAAGGGTTTTGCAAAATTTTGAATTTAAAGGGTAGAAAATGCGAAAATTCATCCCTCCCATAAGCAGCCATATAAAAGATGAAACAGCTGATTCGTATTTATTAATGTGTTATTCTGGTTACTATGGTGATTATTCCAAACTCTTTCAAAAAAAGTGTGTTGATTTTATAATAATAGGCCTAATCTAAAATTGTGTTAAACCTTTGGTCCAAATAAGCTGTTTTATTTATAATGTGTAACAATAATATAATGTTAAATTGTAATATTAGATGTTTTAATTATTATATTTCATAGGTTTTAAAGGCCTAACCTAAAATTGTATTAAACTTTTGATTCAAATCAGTTGTTTTATTAATTATGTGTAACAATCATTAGGCCTATGTTGAATTACACGGGATACGAATTACAGGATGTTGAATTACACGGGATACGAATTACAGGCTTTCAAAGTTTCAAATTAAGCAATGGCGAAGCATTGCCGGGTCCACTAGTGCTTTCTATAAAATCATACCCAAATTACTTAGCTCAGGCACAATAAAAAGAATTGGTTGCCATGTTGGTTACAAAATAACAACAAAATAGTAAATAAAGCGATCAATTCAGCTGTTTATAAACAAGCCAATTATACTGTTTTATCAGCTGTTCATTGGATGGTTTTTAATTACTGTTAAAAAAACAAGCTAATTTATACTGTTTTAGCACGTTGGAATTAGAATAAATTGGGCATGATTGAACAATTTATTTTGTCAAAAAAAAGTTAAACTTGGCAAAGATGGATACATTCTAATAGTCAATTTTGTAATATAGGCCTGGCTCATTTCTTAAATATAATATTGAGGTTATGTTAAGCCTGCAATAATTTGTACTATATTTAGGCTTGGTTTCAAGACTTTAGTAGACAGAAGATAGTAGAACTAGGACTAAAATCGCAATGAAAGCCTATTACGTTTCTAAATCATGTATTTGAGGTTATAATTAATCTTGTAATTATTGTTAATATATTTAAGCCTGGTTTCATATTTTACAAACCTATGTACAAACGAGCCAAAGATTAACGAGATGCTTTAGCGAATTTTCCAACTGCGAGCGAAGCGAAGCAGCCATCTGAGGCCGAAGTCCGAGGCGGGGTTAGGACGCGAAGTATTTTAGTTATAGGCCTACTTTAAATGAGATAACTAAAATTATAAGAAAATAAATTTACTGCACTATTCCAACTCTGAGATTCAATACATTTACACACATAAATAAAATTGGAATATTTTAATAGAGTAGAGTAAATATAATGTAAAATATAAGTTTTTTCTAATGGTCATACACACATTACCAAAACCTAAACACACATTTTATTTATAAATTTTTTGTCTGTCTGTTTGACGAAACTTTCACTAACACGTAGAGTACTTCTTAGAAAATATTTTAGGCTACTTTTCATTCCGAAAATATTTAAAATTCCAGTTAAAAAATTTAAAAATTATGGACAAAATTGGGGATTTTGTGAAGAAATTTTGGGGATATTGCGTGTCTATTTCGATCTCTGTCTTACATTATGTACATGTCACGGCTAGTCCCATCACCCAAAGATCCAAGTGCCTCTGTCCCAATCAATAATCTTTCCGTAAAAATAACAAAATATGCAATAATATGTTTGCATTGGTATCGCGTTATGTCCCCGTGGGGGCCAGAGCCTCTAGTGTTTAATACAACCCGCCAACAAACACCAATCCTTTCCGTTCAGTACATTTAACATACACATTGTGACTACTTTTTCTTAAATCTTCGTATCTTGAACAAACAATAAGGAAGTGATGTAAAGTCCAAGAGCCCACGACGATCAGGCGATCCTTATGTCATAAAACCTGAAAGTTTCTGTGTGTATGCCACTAATACAGGTAAAAACGATCCCCGAATATGAAGTTTGGATCACGGTGGCTTTGACACATAACAGGTAGCAAAGGTGTATAAAATTACAGTTTCGATAGTTCTGTTATCGAAAATAATTATGTCAAATGTATTTATTAAACCGAAAACCACAGATTCTAAACTTGTTTAGAACATAGAAATCACATTAAAACTAGTGTCGGAATGAGTCCGACAGTGAAGCGCAACGGCAAATTAGTGATGTCTGACTGAGTTCGTCTATGGAGCGCCAAAGGTTAATATGTCTCACAAGGTGTAAGAACTATCGAAACTGTCTGATTTCTGAGAAAACATCTTTTGATAGTTCCTCAAGTAACGTGTATAAAATTCAGCTTCTATACTATAACGTAAGTCTAATTATAATTAATTATAATTTAAGGGTGTCTGACAGGGGGTTGCAACCGTACTAAGTGTCTGACAATAGACGACGTGATTTTCTAATATTATTCCAAATAAAATATGTGAAAACTGAGCTTTATATTTTAACAAATTTGAGGTGCAATTTTATACACCTTTGCTACCTGTTACGTGTCAAAGCCAACGTGATCCAAACTTCATAGTCGAGGATCGTTTTTACCCGTATTAGGGACTACAATGTCCCATATAATGTCATATAATGTTTATGACAATCGAAAACTTGTTCTGGGGACCATGCTCAATGCTCATTGACCACTCCCGCCCGACCTTAGGTCTCACTGTAAGGATCACTCCAATAGCTCATCTATTTTTCGAAAACTCTATATAACTAATGGATGAATAAAATTTAACATAAACACATTTTACTTTTATGATTTTAGAATCAACTTTATTAAAGTTTACAGTCTCCAATATTTTTTTAAAACTAATAATAATAAATTTAAATTCAATCTTTTAAATGAAAAGAAAACTAACTACAATAATTATGCAAACACGACCAACGCGATCTCTATAACATATGCATTTCCTCGCAAAAAAAGTTGGTCACAAATTTGAATATCAGTGGGACGATTAACCTGCTTATATCATTGTAAACTTATAACTTAAAAACAGCATACATGATTTGTGAGACCTACTCAAATCACTAATTTTCTAAACCAAAAATTATTACATTCACAAAATCTTTGATTTTTATTAAATAACTAGAGGATTCGCCCCTGCTCGCTTTGCAAACAGCCAATGCAAACAGATTATTGTATACTCTCATATGTTCACGGAAATTACAATTGAGCGTCGACCTAGCTAATGTAAGACAGAGAGCGAAATAGACACGACCATCCCCAATAATTCGAATTGCGGCGTGGGTTGAAATGTCACCATTAATATTTAAATAATCAACGTTTCAAACAAATCACCAACTAAAGGAAACAATATAGTATTTAACACCAGATGTTTGACTTGTAATGCAGCAAGCCTTTTGTTTGTTTTTCCTAATCTAAAAAAAACAGTTAGTCGTGAAGAATATAATTACCCGATTCTAAATTTGCCAAAATTGTTGCAAATAAACTTATTTTCGTTGTAGTACTAACCGAAAATTATATTAAGTTTTTGATCCAAACACCTATTATATTTTTATAATATGTAAAAACAAATGTTTGAATTGAGTTATATTACAATAAACGTGTTTTATCGATGTTAATTTAAAAGGCTTTTAGTTGAGAATAGCTAAGTTGGTAGCTATGGTAATTAATGTAAACAAACAAACGTTGCTAAGCTTTTGATCCAAACAGCTGTTTTATCTGGTATAGGAATGGGAGTGAACCCCCGTATAATGATTATTGAATCAACGTGTGTGCGCCATTATTTTACCCGAACTTAAATCGGAATTAAAGCCCGTCTCAAGTTAAGTTGAGGCAAGGAGGGTGGGTTATTAGGGTCGGTCTCGCCCGCCATAAAACTGACCCTTATTAATGCAGCCCAAGTGAACCAGTAGCATACTCTAGTACAAAATTGCAATTCTGTATGTCTTAAGTGAAAATGAAAAAACGATATCATATTTCGTATCATGATACTTTCCTGATAATTTTGATACCAAATTTGATTACATTTGGTCAACTTTGAGCTGTGCTAGCGTTATAAACTTTCTTAGTTGAATTAACATTACTTATATGGTTTACAACAATAAAGCCACAAAAATGTACTAGAGAAGTTCATATTTAAATCTACACTAATATTATAAAGAGGTAAAGTGTGTTTGTTTTTTTTTTTTTTTTGTATGTAGGGGGTAATATCTGGCATTACAGAACCAATTGAAAAAATAGTTTTACTAATAAAAAGCTACACTATCCCTGAGTAACATAGGCTATAATTCATTTCGATAAAAACCTTTTTTTATTTCAATATTTGTAAATTTAGTCGGGAAAATTCTTAGTTTAGGCCTAGAATAATAAACCAACACATGTATTTACATTTATTACCATAGCAACCAATTGAATAACAAAACAGATAATATAGCTGTTTGCTCCAATTAACAGCTCATTTCAAAATTTGAAGCAATTATTTTTGTATTTCTATCTTTTAGGTTAGGGTTTTAAAGCCTAGCTGGTTCTTTTAACAATTATTATAACTGCTGTTATCAAATATAAGAAATAATTTGATTTGAATATTTATCATTATTTACCATCTTAGTATTGAGGTTATTATTAATCCTACACCTTTATTATAAATAAAACATAACATATGTTTGTAGAAGGTTCCATTGGGGGTTGGCGTGCGGAGCACGCATTGGTCTCCCCTAGTATGTAATAAATAATCATTACTTGAGCAAAAAAAACTCGATACTTTATCGTTATTTACCATAATACAAACAATTGTGTCTTTGAAAAATGTTAATCGGCCGACTTCCCTGTCCGACATATTTAATCTGATTCCCATAACAGCAATGCTACAAAATAAGTAATTTTTTCTGATAATTCGTGGAATAAATTTTAAAATTTGGTTTCATTTTGAAGTACTGTCATATGCGGATGTTGATTGCTAAATAAATTTTCAAAAACTGTTTTATTGTTTTCATAAAGGTATGATATAAGTAGTAAAAAATAGTAAACTTTTTTACTCAGTTGCAAAAAGAGATATTGCAGACCAAAACATTTAATGCGGCCTCTGGCAGTCTCAAGCCGGCAAAACGAGCTATTTAATAATTAAATAAGCTCCGAAACACAGAGAGAAAATTTTACTATCACATATGGTAATTATAATATGTTATTACTATTTATTAGTATTATTATGTTGCGTTAATTAATGCAATATAATTAATACCGCTTTATCATAAATAATAAAAAATTTATTTTGTAATTTCTTGTATTGAAAAAAAACAGTTACAACACTTTAAGTCGGCCGATTAACATGGGACAAATACACAATTGTTTGTATTATGATAAATAACGATAAAGTATCGATTTTTTGTCAAATAATGATTATTTATTAAATTTTTAAATATGAACTGCTCTAGCACATTTGTGTGGCTTTATTGTTGTAAACCGTATTAGTAATGTTGATTCAACTAAGAAAGTTTATAATGCTAGTACAGCTCAAAGTTGGCCAAATGTAATCAAATTTGGTATCAAAATTATCTG
>JAGFPH010003018.1:0-24786 GCA_018207615.1 Philaenus spumarius
CATTTTGATGGAAAATTAAGGTTGATAGCGACAAAAAAAAAAAAAAACACTTTAAGAAATAATATATAAGGTTTTTTGTTTTCCAACGCGACCTTATAGATAGCTTGGTTCCCCCAAAATCGATCAAAACGTAAAATACCACAGAATTACCCGGTTCAAAGCCATGTGGTGGATCCTACCGTGGGGTTGGCGTGCGAAGCACGCAATGCATTGTGTATTGAAGATACTCCCAATACGAGGGTTGGAGTGCGAAGCACGCAATGTTTTGTGTGTTGAGGATACTGCCAATAATAGGAATGGAGTGCGAAGCACGTAATGCATTTTTATGTTGAAGATAATCCCAATATGCGGAATGGCGTGCGAACCATTTTGCAGTTATTCAGCACCGTCGTGAGTAGACCTATTTCCCAAATTGATGGTTGAAACCCTAAAACATAGGTTTGTAAACTTAATTTTGGAAATTTGCTCAACTCACGTCAGCGGTTCAGCGGTTGGTAATAAAAAGCTTCACTATACCTAAGTGACATAGGCTATAATTCACTTTGATAAACACATCTTTTATTTCAATTTTTGTAAATTTAGTCGGACAAATTCGTTCGTTAGGCCTATACTGATGAATTGTCATAGCTACCAATTGAATAAAATAACAGATAAAACAGCTGTTTGTTCCAATATTTCCATTAACAGCTGATTTCAAACTTTGAAGCAATTATTTGTATTTCTAACTTTTAGGTTAGGTTTTAAAAGTGTAGACCTGAGCCTTGCTGGTTCTTTTAACCTTTATTATAACTGCTGTTATAAAATATACGAAATAATTTCATTTGAACACTTAACATTATGTACCATCTAAGCTTTGGTGTTAATATTAATCCTAAACCTATATTATAAAGAAAACATAACATAATAATAATGTGTATAGAAGGTTCAAATGGCTTGGCTTGCGGAGCAAGCAGGGGTTTCCCCTAGTTATATATATAAATGTAGACGTGGGCCTATAATTTTTATTAAAATGACATATTTTTGTTCACATTAAATTTGAAGATATTTTTATTTCTTCGCTCTCTAAACCACAAATTAAATGTATAAAATCCCATCCAGTAACTCGGTGTTAATATCTAAACTAATTTCCACAATTACACTCTTAAAATAACGACCAAACGTTCATCAAGTATTCACACACAACTGGAGCCAGTACAGACCTAATTGGGTCCCGGCAGTAAAGGGATTTGTAATTTAATTATCCGGTACTTTATACTGGGACTGGGATTAAAAATGCAAAAAGCTTTTACAAAACCAAATATAAAACGTTTGATCTCTGAGTCATAGGCTACGTCACACAATATGATAGATTGCTCGCACAAAGTTGAAAAGAAAATTGAACTATTCAAACATTTTTGTTAGTTTTAATACTTGAAAGTAATACAATAAAGTGACGTAACCTGCATAATTTTTTTATTTGTTTATTTAAAACTAAATGGTTTGACTGTTTTATGTACTTTTTTACTTTAAAAAACATAATTATAATAATAATTCGTTAGGCTAACGAAGACGGGGATACCAGGGTATATCGCAGATAAATACAGAGTGTCTCGAAAGGTGTATACAAATTTTGAACTGACATAATTTACCAAAGAAAACATTTAGATACTTAATACTTGTGTTGTTTTGACGTTTAAACTTAGGCATGTTCAAAATGACCACTGCATACACCAAACAGGTAATACAGAATGGCAAACTAACTATACTGTATCATGTCAAAATCATTTTTATCTGCCATTTCAGCTGTTCCAGTGTCCTTGGTTTTGTACCGTACACAGTGTCTCTTAAAACATCGCAAAGGTAAAGGATATCGCTCCAGGTATTCTGAATCACTTTCTCTTCGCCCTACCCATCGCTGAGGAAAGGTGATGTCCAGAAATCCCCTCAAGTTACGATCATATTGCGGTGGAGCTCCATCTTGTCAACAGTGCACTTTCTTCATCGACATAAAGGACGCAGGAATAATCTTGTTTTGAAGCATTTTCAAACAAGCTTCACCGGTGACTATTTTCTCAAAGAAAACATGACTTTGTCCCTTAAAAATGCGACTTCACCCTTTAAAAATGTGACTTCACCACTTGAAAATGTGACTTCACCGCTTGAAAATTTAACTTCATTCCTTGAAAATGTGACTTCGCCACTTGAATATGTGACTTCATTCCTTGAAAATGTGACTTCACCATTTGAAAATTTAACTTCATTAATTGAAAATGTGATTTTAAGCCTTAAAATGTAACTTTACCACTTGAAAATGTGACTTCATTCCTTGAAATTGTGACTTTACCACTTTAAAATGTGACTTCACCACTTGAAAATGTGACTTCATTCCTTGAAAGTGTGAATTCACCATTTGAAAATTTAACTTCATTCCTTGAAAACGTGACTTCACCCCTTTAAAATGCCACTTTACCTACAACTGTTAGGCCTGGTTAGTTTACAGGATTCTGTTCAATTATGCATGGATTTTCGATAAACCACTTAACACATTTGTGGCAATTAATTGTTCCGTTGAGTTTAAAGGTTGCATTCGACACGAACTTTTTTAATGCCAGTTTTGCGAAAGCATTGTCTGAGAGATTTGTTTTCAAATTGTTTAAAGTTTGCATTACCAACCACATCGACATGTATATTCCTTTTAGAGGGTTTTCTCCATAAAAACCGCTCTTTTTCACATTTCTTACTGTTCTTCAAACTTGTCACGATTGCTTGCATTGTTACTCTTTTCGGAAGTGCTTGTGTTCCAAATTCTATTTTCCAAGGCTCTGGGCCTTTTAAACATTCTCAGTCTTTCAGTAACACTTAAAACCCCTTTTACGTTGATCAAAATACAATTGAACTTCAGCCATATTTATCGTAAACTAAATGATAGAAAGATAAAAATGAGTTACATTGTAAAAATAAAACAGCTGTTTTGAATAAAATTATAAGTAATAGTAGGTTTTCAAACAGCAT
Organism: Philaenus spumarius; assembly: GCA_018207615.1. Lineage (NCBI taxonomy): Eukaryota > Metazoa > Arthropoda > Insecta > Hemiptera > Aphrophoridae > Philaenus > Philaenus spumarius. The sequence goes on from JAGFPH010003018.1 coordinate 2,992, forward strand.
TTGTTTCCTTTGATTAAATATGTAATTTATAAATGTGTATACATTTTTTAGACACTCTGTAGATATCCAATAACCAGATGCCAACTGTAACGCCTTTGGCCTCTCGCCCCCCACTCATTCCCCTCATTTCTTAAAGTTATAAAAATACATTAAAATAAAAAAATAAAAAAAACAATAAACGACCCAAGGAAATGCCACATACTTTCTCACAAACATATTTAAATTATTAAACAGATTCACTGTGACTTGTAGGGTGGGGTAGGAGAGTTTTTTTATTAAAGTTGGAGATTAACTAATAAATATTATTATTATTATATAGAGATAAAACTATTCGATCTATTTCGAAATAATTTGCACCAAACACGTCAATTAGGTCTTTATAGATGCTCGTAAAAAGGTTTTGAATTTTTTTTAAAACAACCCGCTTTATGGCCAAAAAACCCCCAAAAATCAGTTATTATTATTATTATTAGCTAAACGAGAATTTTTAGAAAGATGCGGGTTTTTGTATATGGTAGGGCACATTAAAGGCTACAAATAAGCAAAATTTTATCAAAATCATTAGATCCGTTTTTTATAAAAAAATAATAACTGATTTTTGGGGGATTTTTGGCCAAAAAGGGGGTTGTTTTTCAAAAATTTTCAAAACCTTGTTTCGTACATCTAAACAGGCCTACTGGACATGTCTGGTGCAAATTTGGTTGAAATCGATCGAATAGTTTTCTCTCTAGCTTTGTATACTTTCATTAAAGTAGGCGATTAACTAATAAATATTATTATTATTATCTAGAGAGAAAACTATTCGATCGATTTCGAACAAATTTGCACCAAACACGTCAATTAGGTCTTTATAGATAAATAATCTTCTATATATATAATAAACGGTACCAGGAACTGGCACATGCTTTCTCACAAACACATTTAAATTACTAAACAGATTCACTGTGACTTGTAGGGTGGGGTAGGAGAGGTGATTTTTTATTAAAGTTGGAGATTAACTAATAAATATTATTATTATTATATAGAGATAAAACTATTCGATCGATTTCGAAATAATTTGCACCAAACACGTCAATTAGGTCTTTATAGATGCACGTAAAAAGGTTTTGAAAAACAACCCCCTTTATGGCCAAAAAAACCCCAAAAATCAGTTATTATTATTATTATTAGCTAAACGAGAATTTTTAGAAAGATGCTGTTTTTTGAATATGGTAGGGTACATTAAGGGCTACATATAATACGTCAAATTTTATCAAAATCGTTAGAGCCGTTTTTTATAAAAAATAATAACAGATTTTTTGTGTTTTTTTTGCCAAAAAAGGGGGTTGTTTTTCAAATTTTTTCAAAACAGTTTATCGTGCATCTATACAGGCCTAATTGACATGTCTGATGCAAATTTGATTGAAATCTATCGAATAGTTTTCGCTCTAGCTTTGTATACATACAGAAATACAGACATACAGACAGATATTTTGTAGAAATCATTTTTTTTGGACTTAAGGGGTCCCAATACGGATATTTCCACAAAAATTTCAACTTCGATTTTTTTTGCGATCACTATACTGTCTCTATAGGCCTACTATAGTATAGTGAGAAAGTAAAAAGGGCCTAAGCATAAAATTACGTATTTTACATTAGACACTAAAACATTCTCATTTATTGATATATTGTTTAATTATGATTAATTTAAGTGCTTAAATAAATTGTTTAAATTTTAAAATATTTAGGTTAAAATTATTGTTTTACGTTATTTAATTTATTAAAAATCATGAAATCTTGACGGTAACATTTACAAATTTACATAAGCTAAAAATATACTTTTCCAACCACTCGGTACAAACATGTGTTAAACAATAGAGTCAATACTGTTTCTGAAATATTTAGTTTAATGATTTTACTGTAGATAACACTAGTTTATAATATTATATTATTACTATTAAAGCTAGCCATACACGATCCGATTTGTAGTCCGATTCAATGTCCGATGTCCGATGTAGGAGCGTGAATGGGCTTGATGGACGACGAGTTGGATGATCGGACAAATCGGAGTCCCAGACCAGACTACAAGATGATCCGACTTCCAACTTCCGATGGAGTCGGACTGTGAGTAGGGTGATCGTCCGATTGTCATTTTAAACCTTCTTCTTGTTGTTGTTTGATCTTCCCTTTTCCAATATACTTTGTACATTTTTACTTCTATAATAATGGATAATAAAGGGTTTTTGGAATTTATTGAATTGTACCGGGAGAATAGGTTTTTGTGAACACAAGTGATGCAATTTATGCAAACTGACATATTTGAGAGCATCTTCGAGTCGCAATAGTTCAAAAATAATTTCTTAACCCGTTGAAAAATATAGGTGAATGTTTACTACACTAAAAAAAATTAGGCAGTTGTCTACTATATTTAAAAATATAGGTGATTGTTTAGTAAACTGAAAAAATGTAGGTGATTGTTTAGTATACTGAAAAATGTAGGCGATTGAAAGTATACTGACAAAATATAGGGGATTGTTTAGTATAATGAAAAATGCAGGTGATTGTTTACTAAATTGAAAAATTATTGGCGGTTGCCTACTATGTTGAAAAATGTAGGCGATTGTCTACTATACTGCAAATATATAGGGATTGTCTACTATACTTGCAAATATATAGGGATTGTTATCTATACTGAAAAAATATAGGCGGTTGTATACTATATTCAAAAATATAAGTGATTGTAAGTATACTAACAAAATATAGGGAATTGTTTAGTCTAATTATTTGCATATAGTAATTGCTGGACATTTTTATACAACTACCAGTATGTACAAGGAAAGATGACTGAATTTTAATGATTTCTTGTCTTGGGGTTGAAAATTTGAGAACTATTTGCGTAATGTAAATCAATGTGTACATTTTTTATTTATTACAAGGTAAACCCGAGCGTGCTCCGCACGGCAACCCTGTTGGAACTTTCTATATACATAATTATGTTATGTTTTCTTTATAATAAAGATGTAGGATTAATAATAACCTCAAAACTAAGATCGTAAATGTTCAAAATGAAATTATTTTATATTGTAACATCAGTTATAATAAAGCTTAAAAAACCAGCAAGGCTCAGGTCTACATTTTAATAAAAACCTAACCTAAAATTTAGAAAAGTAAATAATGGCTTCAAAGTTTAAAATCAGCTGTTAATGTTAATTGGAAACTTAAGTTGGATCGTAACTTGGATGGTAAGTTGGATCGTGAGTGGTGGAACGCATCCAACTTGCAGTCCAACTCGGTCATCCTACAAATCGGACCGTGTATGGCTTAAGCCCCCGTGAAAAATCACAGGCTGATTAATTAGATACACATCAGAAATACATAGTTTAAAAATCAAACTATTAAAAAACAACATTAAGGAATGCTTATTTAGGCGTACATAACTATGGAGATTTTTAACTCGGCCAGTGTGTACAATTATAAGGATTATAAAACTGTAGGCCTATTTGTTAACATTTTGTATTTATGTACGTTATTATATATTTAAAGAAAGATAAAAATATTATCTTTTAATTGTTTTTTATTTCGTATTGATACATCAAATGATTTAGAAGTTATTAATATTATAGTAAAGAAATTAATAATCGAATATGTTTATGTTGTACGAAGATGTACGAATGTTTCCCAAGTTAAATGAATATAAGATCTCTTCTTTAAATTTTTATAAACATACATATTGATGATGATATAAGGTTATAACGATTGAAGTTGTAACCATAACCCCAAACTATAATCTACATTGGGTTCGTGTATTACAGGTGATGGGTTAAATCAGCTGTTTAAATGATTGTAGGAATGTTTCTGAAGTAAAAAGGAATAGCCTAGGTATCTTTTCTTCAAATTTGTATAAAAAAATCTATTGATGATAAAAGGTTGTATTTATAAAGTTTATAACCTCAAACCAAATATTATAATGTATATTATAGCATACATTAGTTATTTAGTTCATATTTAAAAAGAATAAACTTCACAAAGACAATATAATGATTGAAGTTGTAAACATAACCTCAAACTATAATATACACTGGGTTTACAGATGATGGGTGAAATCAGCTGTTATATTAAATGTTACTCACGTAAGCACGTGCGTACACTTGCTTTTATAGGACTTGATAGTAGTTATGATATCAAATAATTAACATTATGAACACTAGATCGCACTGATAGTGATAGTTGCTCCTCCCAAAATAACCAATGCTATTATGTATCAGTAATGCAATATTTACACTGTGAATTGACTTCAAAATGTCAGATAGCCCTTATTTTGGGAAACATGGACTAAAATATGAAATTATTGATGCGACAGTAGCAGTTAAATCCTTTTTCAAGTCAACAAACCTAATTTTACTAATACGAAAATAATAACTTCAACAAATTTAATTATGTTGGTTAGGCATTATTTGCTAGACACCTTGAATATAGATATCGTTTCAAGAGTTGTGGAATTTGTATTTACAAATAAAAATCAATTCACATAAATTGTTCTTTTCAATCACAAAGAAAATGGTGTTAGTATTTGTTTTCTGTTTCGTCAAAGGATAACCTAATTATATTTTGGTAGGCTATTCTTATGGGTTTTAATCAAGTACCGAGTAATTACGTTTTGAGTTCTTTTTGCCCCATAACTCGTTTATTTTTCATACAGAAAAAAAAAATGCAAAAACCGTTTTGTTTTGCCATTTAAAAATCCAATTTGTTGTCTTTTTTAATTTTCTAATTAAATAATGTAAATATAAATTCTACAATGTGTACATACAAACAATGCATGTGAATTTCTCAACAAACCACACTAATACATGCTTCAACAAATACAAACTGTACATTAAGTTGACTGTATACGTAATCAGCTGTAAATGATGGCTTTTAGAGAACCCGATGACAGATATGGCTGGATGTGTTCAAGCCGTGTCTTTGTGTTAATGTAATGACAAACTTACTCAACTGTGAATCAAACTGTATAGAGAATGTTGTGTGATACACCTGGATTATATTGCTGTTAATGACTGATTTCACACTTACCGATACGACACCGACTCGGCACCAACACGATATCGACCCGATACAGCAATAATACCGATATCGTCACGATATCGGCATACGTCTTTCACATTCACCGACTCGACGCCGATACCGACACGGCCAATTGTACAAGCTATCGTGTAGATTGATCCAAAAAATACATAGGACAAACAAGGATGTTCAAAAAAAGTTTAAGTAACATAATCCGTCTGCCAACAAATTACATAGCTAATAAAAAAGTAAATGTGTGCTGTCGTGGAACCCCCTTCAGGAACGAAGTTCATCACTCCTTTTCTTCAATTCTTTTACCAGCCTTAACGGCAACAAACACACATAATTTTAATCTTTCAATTGCCGTTTATTATTATATTGTTTTTTATACAAATATTTGCTGTTTCCATCCGTTTAATGTTATTATAATAAAGGTGTAGAATTAATTATAACATCAAAGCTAAGATGGTAAACACAGTTAAATGTCCATTAATTGTAAATGCATTCAATAAACATAAAATGTTGGTTCACTGTCTAGGCCTAACCTAAAATTATTGTGTGTTTGTTTAATTTATTTTACCTATCTTAACGGCAAAATACATACAATGATTTTAGGTTAGGCTTAGATTTAAAATTACTTTCTAGGCCTAACCTTGCATAAATACTAATAAAATTTATGGGCCTATAAAAATTATTTTCCGATATCTTTATTCGGTGTAAAATTGTTTGTTCATGTCTTCAGTAAAAAAACAAACATGGCTTACTTTCCACAAGTTCAATTATTAATGTCACAACTTCATATTTAAAATGAGACATATTTTTTATTATTTAGGTATCGAACAGAAAAAAATATTTAACGAGGCCAAATTATTGATTGATTACCATAGCAACCAGTAAACAAACTGAGACGATATCGTACCGATAAAGAAGGGAGACCAGCAGCTCGCCGACATGTCGGCGCCTTTAACGACACGACACCGATATGTCGGTGAGTGTGAAAGCTACTCTTAAGTTTAAGTTAGTTTTCATGACCGACAACATCGTTCCGATATCGTGTCGGTGCCGAGTCGGTGTCGTGTTGGCAAGTGTGAAATCAGCCAATAAGACTAGTAACAAAATAGTTGTTCAATTCTAACATGCATAGAATTAAACAACGATACAAACTAATAGTTGCATTACTGCCATATCGATAATGTATTAGTGCAATTTATTATATTCATTTATATGCTGACTAGATAGCATTCATTTTATAGCCCCTGCTCTATTCGCTCACTAACTACAGAGGCGAAGCAAATGCAAACAGTTTATTGTAACTATGATATTTTCACAGCAATGACGATTGATTAGGAGAGAGATTTTTATCGAATTTCCATAGGAAAAATGAGTTATTGCAGTGGCTCTTATGGTAAGACCCAAGGCCGGAAGTAGCGAATGAGCACCGATCATGGTCCTCAGAACACGTTTTGGGGTGTCATTAAAAATCATATATATGTATATGTATATAAGTGTTCGCACTCTAGCGGCGCATTTTAAGCCCGATTTGGTTCAAATTTGGTACAGATAGCGCCAATTAGGATGGAGCGCGAAGAGGGGGTGTGCAAGTCTCTTACGCCGGCTCCCACCATATTTCCCCTCTCGCGGCGGAGTACAGTCAGATCCGCATGCCCTACTTAATTCATGTCTGCTATGTAGTCGTGTTGAATGTATATCAACACTTTTAGGTGGTGACTGTACTGAAGACTCACAGTAGAGTAGGAGAGGGTAAGACGTTATAGCGCATGTTCAAGTGACGCTTCACGCTACTTGGCACTATCTGTACATATGTTGGTTGTCTACGACGCTCGGACGAGTTCGTTAGCCAAAAAAATCCAACAATCGGAAGCACTTTTTTTGACCGCAGTAACTATTTTTTTAGTTTTTCCTACGAGAATGATTATTATTATTATTTTTTTTTATATATATAGTCTATATATGTGTTTGCACTCTAGCGGCCGCATTTTAAGTCCGGTTTGGTTCAAATTTAGTACACATGTTGGTTGTCTACGTCGCTCGGACGAGATCGTTAGCCAAAAAAATCCAACAATCGAAAGCACATTTTTTGACCAGAAGTAACTATTTTTTTATATTTTTCCTACGAGAATAAATTTGTTTGTTCTACAAATATAAATGTAGGATGTTAATCTGCACATTTTGTTTTTTTACGCGACCTTATAGTTCGCTTGGTTCCCCCAAAATCGATCAAAACGTAAAATACCATAAAAGTACCCGGTTCAAAGCCATGTGGTGGATTCTACCGTGGGGTTGGCGTGCGAAGCACGCAATGCTTTGTATATTAAAGATAATCCCAATATGCGGAATGGCGTGCGAACCATTTTGCAGCTATTCAGCACCGTCGTGAATAGACCTATTCCCCAAATTGTTGGTTGAAACTCTAAAACATATGCATATAAACTTAATTTTGTAAATTTGCTCAACTCACGACAGCAATTCAGCTGCGTGGTCGAATTATTTTTATTTTTTGTAGGAGGCAGGAAATTTTAAAGTTATTAAATGTGACCAAAATTTGACACGGCGAAGCAGAATTTAAAACTGGTCAAATGAACCTAGTAAAGAATAAAGTAGGCATAATTTGAACAGTTATAGGCGTTTGAATTATAATATACTTCAGTAAGCCGTTTTAGTTGTTTGTGTTTGCTATTACCTAACCTAAAAAAAAAAACTGTTGGTTATCAAACAAAATAAACCGACTCTATATTTGCCATTAATATTATTATAATTTTGAAAACTAAAAATAAAAGGCAGATAGTAAAACGTCAACTTAGAAGTCATGTGGGCCAGTCATAGTAATTTTAGGAATTCCTTTTACTTTCTCCACCCTATACGTAGTATATGGAGAAAGAATTGTTTTCGTTCAAATTTTCGAATTTGAATTTTTAGTGGAATTATCTGTTTTGGTGCTGCTCCCTGAACCCCAAAAAATTGTTTAGTGGAATTATCTGTGTTGGCGCTCCCTGAACATAAAATTTTTTTAATGGAATTATTTGTTTTGGTGCTCCCTGAACCCAAAAAAGTGTTTTTTTGGTGATGTCTGTCCGTGTGTCCGTGTGTCTGTAAGGATGTGTACAGAGCTGGAGACCATACCAACGGTCCGATTTTGATGAAATTTGGTAGGGCCTATGTAGGTGTATTTCTGGAATATCTATAGGTATATTTTTTATTTTTTCAAATTTTGGATTTTAAGGGATTTTACCCCCCGAAAATGGCAAAAAAACATAAAAAATAAAAATTTCTCAAATACGGCTCTAACGATTTTGATAAAATTTGTCTCATTTGTAGCCCTTAATGTACCCTACAATATGCAAGAAACCGCATATTTCTAAAAATTCTCGTTTAGGTAATAATGATAATAATAACTGATTTTTGGCGGTTTTTGGTAAAAAATTTGGGTTGTTTTTCAAAACCTTTTTTCTTCTATCTATACAGGCCTAATTGACATGTTTGGTGCAAATTTGTTCGAAATCGATCGAATAGTTTAAATAATAATAATAATATTATAATATAATAGGGATGTGTATTACATATGCATCTAATATTTTCCATGGTAACATTTTAATACTTTTGAAATTCTAAATAACCACCTCCTATGCTACTCTTGGGAAGGTGTAAAGTTTCAACTGGGAGAATGTATGTGGCAGTTATCTGGTACCGTTTATTTAGAAACAGTTTACTTTGTTAATTGTTACATCTTCTGATGTTCTGTGTTTGACGAAAAACTTATATTTGTGATTTTGCAGTACAGACTCTCATACTAACTCATTTCGAATGTTAAACGATATTTCAGTTCGCAGTGAATAATCGATATATTCTTCAAACGATGTATTTATTGCATCTCTAACGCCCCTTACCTTAACAAAAGGTTGAAAGCGTAACTTTCTCTTTGATAAACAAATTTTGTCCCTTTGTAAATCTAATTAAGCGGAAAATAAATATTGAAAGCGTTGTTAATTGATTTAACAAGAATAGATGAGAGGGCAGTTAAATTTTAATTTTTTTCTCGTTTTACAAGATGGTGGCGTTGGTAATGAAAGTAAAAGTTTCGATTTTGTACGGTTTAAAATACAATTAACAAGAAATGTAGGCTATAAAGTCCCTTTAAACCCCTCTTTATTTTTGTTACTGAAAATAAGTTTAAAAAACTTTGTGTATAACTTGCGTTGCATAACAAACAAAATTGTTGACATAGCTCACCCTTTATGATTTTGGAGGGCTTAGGGGGTTGGTGAGAGGTTTCAACAGTTTCAAATATAAAGGTAGGTCATGTAATACACCGTTGAAAAGCTTATAAAAAGATAAACACAATGGCGCAATCTAGAGCTTAATATCTTACTTCGTTTCAAAGTAATAGACAATCAAAGTTCTGGAAAATAACATACAACCTACTTATTTCTAATATCAACAAATTAATAACCTCTTTTGATTTTATGATAACAATATCATTTTCCAGAACTTTGATTGTCCATTACTTTGAAACGAAGAAGATATTAAGCTCTAGTTTGTGCCATTCTGTTTCTCTTTTAATAAGATTTTCAATTGTGTATTACATGGCCTACCTTTGTATTTGAAATTGTTTACCCTTCTACCATCTCAAGGACCCAAAATCATAAAGGTTCGGATATGTAAAAAAATGTGTCCTGTTATACAACGCAAGATACATAACATATTTTGCTAACTTATTTCCAATAACAAAAATAATAAAGTTGGTTAAAGCGACTTTATGAACATTCTGTACATATTTTAATTGTAAATAATGATCCTTGACTACTTTCTATGTTGTTAAATTAATTTCGATTTTAAATGTCGATGTCCATAAAGAACACACTGAGGCGGGCAAAAACCAGACCCAAATGGGCTAATTACTAAGGTAATTAGGCCTAAAACTAAAAGTCATAAATAGAAGCCAGAAGGCCTAAATATGCGAAAGTAGGTTTAGTAATAAATAAAATAACACTTTATAAATAAGTACAACGAGAAAAAATATATGTAAAGTACAAGGAAGTAATTTAAAATAATTATATTGTAAATTGAAGGCCTAGTCCATGTTAAACGCAATAGAAGCAAAGCTTAGTGAATTATTCTAAGGGAAATCGACAGGATAATTCTTGTCGAGTTTTGTCGAATACTGCAAAACCCTGCACTGTTGTTAAGCTCCATAAGAGACTATGTTAAATTTTAAAATATAAAATTAGTAAATTCTTTTTAATGAAAGGTTAGAGGTGAAGAAGCCAATAATAATCTAATTAACAGAATTGTTTTAATTAAAAAGTTATAGAGCAAAGACTTAGGTGAAAAATGCTAAAATTCACGAATTAAAATAATTCAAAGGCCTGAATTGGGGATAAAGTAAAGAATAATGAATTAATAATAATTAAACAAAAATAAATTAACCTAATTAAATATTTTTGAAAAGAAAAGGCTCAAAAATAAATAAACTAAAATGACTAATTAAATCAAGGGAAATAAGGTTATATGGTAATGAATATATATGAAATAATGTGTAATATATATGTCAATGTAGAATACCATGTGAGAAAAGGGCATACACCAAAAAGGGGGGTTGCCAAATCCAAAATTCGACGTTTCACACGAAAGAGGCCACAGAACCGTGCCCGAAGTGTAGAAGGAAAAAAGAAGGATAGTTTTGGAAGTTTGGGAACCAGGAGAAGAAGATGGAACGAAGAAAATTCAAATTTGGACCAATTTGAAAAAATTAAAATAAAATTTAATGGAAAATTAACGAAGGCGATAACTTGAGAACCAGGAACCCTAGAACTACAACTCAAAGGAGGAAGGAATCAGGAGATGGTCAAGAATCCAATGAGCCAAAGAAATCCAAAATCGGACCAGGGGTTACGAAGTTAGAGCACTTTGGAAGTTTTAAATACAAAAATTACTTAATTCCTGTACGGACCGGAATGGTTTGTGTAAACAAAGCGAGGGGAGACAAGATGTATGACGTCATGCTACCACCACCGAGGCCAATACAATTACTTATTGCTCTGCAAAAGAAATAATTAATTATCGACGAAATCAAAGTGGATTAATGAAAATAAAGTCATGGGACCTAATTTAAATAATTAAAGGAAGATTATACAAGCTAGAAAAACCAAATAAATCACCAAAGAGACAAAGTTACTCAAAAAGGGAAGAGTAAGTCTCTTGACTCCGATCTGAACAGTACGAGATTGGGGGAAGGAAAAATATTGTTAGTTGCGTCTAGATAGCCACCCAAGGACCACGTCAAAGTTTGCAGAAGCAGCAGTAGGTCGGCGAATATCACCAACTCCGGTACAAGTCGGCGGGCCGTAATAAACCGCTCTACATTAAGGGAGAGGAAAAATCCTGGGAGGAAGGAAGAAAGAAGAGGATCAAGGACTTCATTCCAAGGCCTAAACCACCGAGGAGGAAAGCTGCGATCAATCAGATTTATTTGTGAGTAGCAAAGAACCAAGCTATAGAAATTTTAAAATAAATAAAATCCAAAGATTAATTTTTTAAAATAAATTCAAAAGTAATAGTAAATTCAGGGGAAAGTGTAAAAGTAAAATCATTCAGGAATATTCCCTATTCTCGCAATGGTATAAAAGAGTTTCAAAATAAATGTAAATAATACCATAGTTGTAAATATCAGGAATATATTTGTTTGAAAATTTTAAGAAATTGCGAGAGCAGAATTAATTTGTTTTTTGAATTAAAAAAGTTTATTTGCAAATCTTAATATCTTTCATTTATAAATTAAGTATCCTATACCAGAAATTTACCCAGTGCTCTAAAATAAGTTAGTATAATAATAATAATAATAGGTCTTTATTGAACTAATATACAAAACTATTACAATTTCCTCAAAACTTCAGACAATACTCTTGGTCGGAAAACCGTCAGAGGGGTTGCCAATCCAAATTAGTTGGTCGTACAAAAACAAAATCAAAAGAGACTGAGATCAAAGAGAGTAAAGTAAATTGATAAATTTTCCAACTGAACCACACTTTCTAGTCAATATTTTGCAGTAAAGCCTGGACGTATAGGACTAGTTTAATCAAGGAGTTTAATTTTTAATTTTTAATTTATTCATTAATTTATTATTATTTCTATACATATATATTTATTTATAAGTTAGTATATAAGGTTATATTAATTCTTGTGTGTGACAAAATAACTCCAAACGGCACGGCCCGGAGAAGGAGTCAGACTAGAGCTAGTGAAATATTATATAAAGTGTATTAATTACAAACAAATCTTTTAAGAATTAGGAAAGTAAGCGTATTTCCTATTCTTGTCTACGTATGTGCGCAAAATTTATTCAAGGGCAAATAAAATAAAAAATAGAGGCGGGTGCGGCGTGACAAGTGACGTCAGGACGTTGGGCGAAGACCCTGCGAACCCGAATTTTGAGTAGATGTGAGAAGCAAGTGGAGTGGCTTCAGAACGAGGGCCCGAAACCCTTTGAGCACGAGAGTACCGAAAGGCGCGTGTGCGGCGTGGCAACACGTTTAACGTGAAGAAAGTTAAAATAATTCGACCACCCAACTGAACCGCTGACGTGAGTTGAGCAAATTTCCAAAATTAAGTTTATAGGCCTATGTTTTAGGATTTCAACCAACAATTTGTTAAATAGGTCTATTCACGACGGTGCTGAATAGCTGAAAAATGCTTCGCACGCCATTCCGCATATTGGGAGTATCTTCAATTAACAAAGCATTGCGTGTTTCGCACGCCAACCCCCGTATTGGGAGTATCTTCAATACACAATGCATTGCTTACTTCGCATGCCATTCAGCATATTGGGAGTATCATCGATACACAAAACATTGCGTGCTTCGCATTCCAACTCCCGTATTGGGAGTATCTTCAATACACAATGCATTGCGTGCTTCCACGCCAACCCCACGGTAGAATCCACCACATGGCTTTGAACCGGGCTCTTTTAAGGTATTTTAAGTTTTGATCGATTTTCGGGAAACCAAGCGATATAAGGTCGCGTAAAAAAACAAAATGTGCAGGATAACATCCTACATTTATATTTTTAGAAACAACTCTAAACAAAATTCATTCTCGTAGGAAAAATCTAAAAAAATTGTTACATCCGATCAAAAAAACGTACTTCCGGTTGTTTTTTGGCTAACGAACTCATCAGAGCGACGTAGACAACAACATGTGTACCAAATTTGGACCAAATGCCGTCGATAAAGTGCGACCACATATATCGCAGAGAAGTTGGAATATACTAGTTGAGAGAGGTTGTGTTTTGATGTGCTCCTGCAATATATTATTTTTAGAGTGGAAATAGTGTAGAATTTGTGTTTATTTTGAGTTATGAGAAAAGGTAAAGAAGAATAGATTTTAAAATAAATAAGTGAAATTTTTAATTATCTTTTGCAAATTGTTTTTTTAGCAAAATATTCAGTTGTTTGCAGTTTTAAACAAGAATTAATTTTCAAAATTAGCTTGGCTCCAGGAGTAAATGTTTAATCAAGTAAATAATCTCTGTTTACACACCTGGCAAACAAGCACTTGGTTTACATTGATATATTGACATAGTGATTTGTGTACAATTACTTTGACTTGAAGTGGCCCTCTTGTGTTTGTAATTTTAATAATATTGACTATTTATTTATTGTGTAATGGATCCTCATATATCTGTTCATTTGAAAACTGAGGAATTTGCCATTGAATTTTATTCTTTACTTGATAAAATTGTAAATATATGTGACCAAGACATTTTAAAACAATTGACATCTCTTACATCAGAGGTTTTATAACTATTAGATGACACTTTTACAAGATGTGACACACAAGAATTAACTGTTGAGAAATTAAACTCGGAATTAGAAAACTTGCAAATGGTTTTCGATTTGGTAAAAGAACAAAAAAAACTGTGCAGGATTCTTGCATTGTTTTGGAAGAAGAGCTATATAATATTAAAATTGATCAAAATCAACACATTCAAGACAATGCACTTTTGAACTTGAAGAGTGAAATTTCCAAGAACAAATTAACTATACAAAATTTAGTAGAAAGATGTAAATCTATTGAAAAAATGAAAAATGAAATTTCTTGTAAGTTAAGTAAAATTCAGGAAAAATATGCAGACCTTCAGCATGAGTTTTTAAACTACAAATCTAAATTTACTACTGAAACAAAATTGGATAAAAAAGGGAAATTAAATCATAACATTAATAATGTAACACCCAATCAAGTTTTTCCAAGCAATAATAAACCTAAACTTTTATTACTATCAGATAACCATGGGAGAGGACCCGTGTAATTATGACTTCCATACCGCAAAGATACGATAATTACAAGTATAAGTCACATATCAATATTGCAAACTGTTTTGTACGTAGTACAATAGAAAATAATATAAACAATAATTTACTATGGCTTGACATAAATAGTATAATTAACAGGAGTCAATACCCCGGACATGGATTGCATTTAAATACTTCAGGAAAAAATGTGATTTGTGGTGCATTGAGTGAAGCCTTGAAAACATTTTCTTTTATGGACAGTAATGATAACGATTCTTTCTCGTTTATAACAATTAATTGATGAGACATTCTGCAGTTCTCATGTAGACACCAGCGACAGGGAAATAAGTTTTAACTTTTATAGTCCAGTTAAACTCTGTAATGTCACAGCAAGGAGAAGGAAGAGGAACACTTCACTCCCAGCAGCTACTTCTGAAAATGTTAGTGATGGGGAGGGAAATGTATGTGAGGTCACATCAAATGGTGGCCAAGAGGTAGGGTCACTTTTCAAAATTATACATCAAAATGCACAGTTTGCCACCAATAAGATTTTTGATTTAAATCTTTTTTGTGCCGATATGAATCCTAATGTTTTTGTGATTACAGAGCATGGATTCAATAAACATAATATTGATTGTTTTAATCTGGAAGGGTATAATTTAGTAAGTCAGTTTTCTAGAACGTCTTATAAAGGTGGGGGGGGGGGGGTAGTGCTTTTTGCGAAGAAGGATATACATTTTGATAGTTTTAAGATTGATGAGAATCTTTCTGTAGAAAAGGATTTTGAAATAACAGGGGCTAAATTTAGTTGCGAGAGGGGGGAAGTGGTCGTAATAGGGCTATATAGAGCTCCAAGTGGAGCCATCGACTTGTTTCTCAATCATCTTGATTTTCTGTTGCAAAAGTTATGTTTTAAAAGTTTTAAATTTGTTATATGTGGTGACTTAAACATAAATGTTTTAAGTAAATCTAGGTGTACAGACAGACTGCGTGACCTTTTGGCTACCTATAATCCTAAGTGGTGCATAGATTCTCCCACTAGAGTGATGGGATCTTCTGCAACAGCAATAGATAACGTTATATCAAATGTCCCTCATGAATTTTTAACAGTCAAAATTATTCAGTCTGGAATATCAGATCATTATGCACAGGCAATTAATCTAAAATACTCACCAATCATCAACAAACCATTCTTTAAACAAGTTAGGGATTATCGCCCTGAAAATATTAATAACTTAAAATATTTACTGAAAAATGAAGATTGGGAGAGATTTGATGGCTTAAATGACATAGATGATAAAATTGAATTCTTTTTCCAAACTTTTATGTGTTTTCTTAATCTTGCTTGTCCTTTAAAAAGAATTAAATTAAAAGCAAAGCAAAACAAACCGGTAAAGAAGTGGATAACCAAAGGAATTCTGGTATCCAGGGAGAGGTTGAAATTGTATTATGAAATATATAAAACAACTTCCTCCCAAGAATTTAAAACATATTACAAAAATTACAAGTGAATATACAGACGTGTAATAGTGGCAGCTAAATCATATGAAATAAGTAAACAAATTTGTCAATCGGATAATATTAGTAAAACTTCTTGGAATATTATTAATGATGTTCGCAAACAGAATGTTAATTCTGGCAATGTGGAATTGGAGGTTGATGGAGTTAGCTATTCTGAACCATCACTTGTTTCAAACTTATTTAATACTTTCTTCACTCAAAATTTATTTCAAGGTAAGCATTGTAAGCCATACTCATTCCGAAATAGAGATATGGAGTCGTCGATGTTTCTTTTGCCTGTGCATGAAGAGGATGTTTCTAGAACTATTAGGAAATTAAAAAATAAAAAGTCCACTGATATTGATGAAGCTTCTGTGTGGCTCATCAAACAGTGTTCTGAAGAACTTACCAAACCTCTTCAGGTTTTAATAAATTCTTCATTCTCTGAAGGTAAATTCCCAAGTAGATTAAAATCTGCTAAGGTCCTTCTTTTGTTTAAAAAGGGTGAAAGAAATGATATTAATAATTACAGACCCATTTCAATGCTCCCGGCATTTAGTAAAGTTTTTGAAAAACTGTTTCTAATGCAGCTTCTTAAATATTTAGATAAATTTAATATTCTTTGTTGTAGCCAATATGGCTTTCAAAAAGGAAAGTCCACAATCGATGCAGTAGTCAAGTTAATGGACTTCTTATTGGAAGGTCTTGATAAAAAAAGGGAAGTTATGAGCATTTTCCTGGACCTTTCTAAAGCTTTTGATTGTGTTGATTTTAATTTGTTACTTAAGAAATGCGAAAATATTGGTATTAGAGGGATTCCATTACTATGGATAAACTCATATCTTTCCATAGAACACAGCGTGTCAATGTTGCAGGAAGGCTGTCTAAAGAGACTGAGCTGAGACAAGGAGTCCCGCAAGGATCTGTTCTCGGCCCAGTGTTATTTTTACTCTATATTAATGATTTGTCATCATCAGTAAATGCGGATAGGGTAATTCAATTTGCTGATGATACAACACTATGTTTTCAAGCAGATTCTGTTCAACAATTGGAGCAGAAGGCTTTCATACAAGTCAATGCCACTGGACAGTATTTTGCTGAAAACTATTTAACAATCAATCCATGTAAAACTAAGTACATAAACTTCAGTAGAAAGCATAGCTCAAATCTGACACCAAGTGTCATGCTAGGTGATAGTATACTTGAAGAAGTGCAATCAATAAAATTTTTGGGTCTTCTAATTGATGACAAGTTGAACTGGAATGACCACATTAGCAATATCAGTGCAAAAATTAGCTCATGTATATTTGTACTGAGAAGTTTGAAGCCATACTGTGGCAGATCGATACTTTTAACAGCCTATTATGGGCTAGTGTATCATTATTTGAACTATGGAGTTCTTCTTTGGGGAAACTCATCAGTTCAAAAAGAGTGTTTGTCTTGCAAAAAAGAGCCATAAGGCTTATTGCAGGGCTACAAAAAAAAAAAAAAAAAAAAAACAAAGTTGTAAAAACTATTTCAAGAATTATGGAGTCCTTACACTTCCATGTATTTACATACTTAAAGTGTTGCTTTTTTTAAATTTAAGTGTGATCATGTCCAAAATATGGATATACACAACTACAGCACCAGACAAGCTTGTGAGTATCGTGCCAAACAGCACAGGTTAAATTTATACAGTAAACTTCCCTCACAAGCTGGTGCAAAGTTCATGAATAAGCTTCCTAAAAGCATTCAAAATTCCCCAAACTATAGGATTTTTAAAAACAGTCTTAGACAATTTCTATTGCCTGGATCTTTTTACTCGGTGGAGGAGTTTCTGCATCATGATGATATTTTGTGATAGATGTGATCTCTTCTTTTTTTTGTGCTTTGTGTTATTGTATTGTTTTATTTTAACTGTGTTGTGTGTTGATACTTTGTTTCAATTTCTTTAAATTTAAGTAATGATTTTGGAATAAAATAATATGTACTTTTGTAATTCACTTGTAGGATATCTTTGTTGTTTTGTTTATTCTGTTTTTTATATTCTCTATATTATATTATTTACTTAAAATTAATTGATACCTGACTTGTCCTATACAAAATGTAAAATTTGTCAAAAGGATAAATAAATTGAATTGAATTGAATTGAATATACATAATATATATATGATTTTTAATGACACCCCAACACGTGTTCTCTGGACCATGATCGGTGCTCATTTGCTACTCCGGACCTTAGGTCTTACCATAAGAGCCACTGCAATAGCTCATTTTTCCTATGGAAATTCGCTAATAATTGAATTATTAAAATAAATAACTTCAGTTAGATCATCGTATTCACACAATAGTGGCACAAATAAGCTGATCTCGGATTTAAAGGGTTTTGTAATTTACAGTTATCTAGTACATTAACAATGCAACAAGCTTCCAGTGACTCTACTCCTGTTTAAAGCCTACATCGCTAGTTAGAATAGAATAAAATAAATGTATTGCAACAAAATATTTATATTTAAAATAAAATTAAATAAAACATTATTGAACCAAATTAATGGGGTGCCATTAGTACCCAAATAAAAAATCTCCTATCTAAACTATAAAATCATTATCAAAAGAAAACAAAACAACCAAATACATGTTTAAACACATTATTTAAAAATAAATAATAACTAAATTAAGAAACTAGTATATTATATCTAACTGTTGAGTCCCACCAAAACTTGCAAAACTACATAATCTGTTTAAAACCATTTAATTATGTTAATAAAAGCAATAAGTAAGAAATACACAGTAAAACTATATTACTATAACAAATTGCCCAAAAAATGTACAAGCAAAAGGTTAGGAGACATTTTACAAAAACAATTACTTTCTTAAGACAGTAAATATATTTGTTTATGATTTATAATTCTGGGTACGAGGGTTTTTATTTTTATTCTGCAGACTTGCTTTATAGTATTATAGTAAATAATAAGGATCTTTGGAATTATAGTTAAAACTATATTTAATTTCTTCTTAATTTCAAATAAGATTGAGATTGAGATTGTTTTGAGCAAATGTTATTTTAAATACAGTTAGCAACGTTGTGATTTAATATTGAGATCGTAGGTTTTTTAAGTAAACGAATTAAGGAAAAGGGTTTTCATTTGTTTGTAGACAAGTTTTTATAGTATTTCAGTAAATAATTAGTATGATTGGAATTATATTTTAAATTTTCTTCGATTTATCGATGCAGCGAATATTTTTGCGAGTAAAGTTAGCAACATTGCGATTTATTGTGGTTTTATTTTTTATTCTAGGGCGGATTGTTTTATAGTTTTTTCTTGAATAAAGTTTTGTTTTATTTCAAAACAGTATAACTCATTCAGTTTCCTTATTGTTATTATTCTTATACAATTTTAATATATTAACAATTTTTATAAAATTACAATTAGTCGGACCATGAATTAAAGGTGCAATATAATGATGGAACAAGCAATAGTACTACAAATTAATGACAAGACTTGCAGATACAGTAGATGCAGTTGTCAGCGCGCCAGTTCACAAAACACTCGTCACAACCCCACCAGCCTACAGGCTAAACTAAGCACTTTACAAAGAAATGCAAAGAATTTTTTTCCAGCAACTTTTACACTTTTACAAATCCCCTGCCCAAAAAATATAAAACTTTCTCGCTACGCCTAAATTTCATGTAATATGTCTAAACACAACGTTGACTTTTTTTCCCGCGACATAAAATATATTTTTCTATTTTTGTTTGACCCCGTCAGCACGGTCATCGTTAGAATTTTATGTCAACACCAAGTGTGTGTTCAAACGGTGTTAATGAAACGCGGCGAATTAAAATGTGAGCCGATCGCGGACAGAGAATCCGCTTTGGGACCTATGAGTGGTGGGGGATCGACTTCAACTCCCGTAATGCGTTGTGCAATCGTGCATGGGCTTTGCCAGTCCATGGTATTCCTCGGTCGCTGGATGGAACATGCAGCATATTTGTCTTAGGATCCTCGATCATGCTGCATAACTCATCTCAAGAAACACAACTTCTAATCACCTCACAAGCAATTGAAATCAGTTCTGATTCAACTTGATGTATTTTTTAAGTAAATCAACAGAAAATACAATCGCTTGCATTTCACTGAGGCTTTAGGAAAATAAATGGATTAAAGTGGAACCAATTATTAGGTATCCAACTGCCGTAGGGTCCAAAAGGGTTACCTAATGTTTGTAAATAAAAGAGCTCAAGTGTGTTGGTTCGGTATAGGCCTTTCCTAAAATTCTGTTGACAAGTTTTTGTTCCAAATCAGCTGTTTTATCTGTTATAGGTATTTCCACAATTCGTATGTATTAAAACCAACATTTTGCGAAATCCTTTATTAGTGTGCGTCTATAAGAATCTACCTCAAAATATTCGTGTTTTTACTATCGAAAGTCATTTTTGCTCAACTTTGAATCTATGTCGATTCTATGTCAGCAAGACAGTCAGGAAAAGGCCGCTTATTTTTACAGATATACGTACAGATAGTTACAAACCTTATAATATTTTTTTTAACGTCCTGCTGTTTTGCACTTTAATGCTAATGAAGACGGGACCTACAGTTTTACGTGGAATCCGAACCACAGCCAATGGTGTCTGTTAAGAAACCATTTAGAAAATTCCATTAATGGTTGCCATGACGATTGATAAAACTTTCACGCCTTAACAGCCACGGCCATCGTGGCTATTAAAACTATTAATTATACTAATTAAGAACGTATTTGTAGCTAGTAGTACAGCTTAATCACAACTAAAAGTAGTAATATTTTCTCCAATATGTGAAATATCTATATCTATATTAATATTATAAAGAGGTAAAGTTTGTTTGTTTGTTTGTTTGTATGTAGGGGGTAATCTCTGGCGCTACTGAACCGATTGAAAAAATAGTATTACTAATAAAAAGCTACATTATCCCTGAGTAACATAGGCTATAATTCATTTCGGTAAAAACCTTTTTTTATTTTAATATTTGTAAATTTAATCGGAAAAAATCTTAGGTTAGGCCTGGAATGATAAACCAACACATGTATTTACATTTATTACCATAGCAACCATTTGAATAAAATAACAGTGATAACATAGATGTTTGCTTCAATATTTCCATTAACAGCTGATTTCAAAATTTGAAGCAATTATTTTTGTATTTCTAGCTTTTGGGTTAGGGTTTTAAAGTGTAGACCTGAGCTTTTCTAGTTCTTTTAACTATTATTAACTGCTGTTATAAAATATAAGAAATAATTTGGTTTCAACATTTAACATTATTTACCATCTTAGTTTTGAGGTTATTATTAATATTACACCTTTATTATAAATAAAACATAACATATGTTTTTAGAAAGTTCCGTTGGGGGTTGGCGTGCGGAGCACGCAGGGGTCTCCACTAGTAGAATATAATTTCGTAAACAAATATTTAAACTAAATATTTATTTAGCCGAAAACGTCAAGTAAATTGTAGGAGTCTGATTGACAGTTTTGTTAAAAAACGGAAAACCAGTCAAAATACAAACGTGGAAAATAAAACCATGTAAAGGGTTCTTAACATCATCAAGGAATTCCTTTGAAAATGAATTTCCTAATTTCTGACTATAGGCCGGTCTTTTCTCATTTGTTATGAGATGTAGTTCGAGCCAACTAATAGAATCAGATTAATTCTTTTAATTAGTTTTGTAAAGCATTATGTGTAAAGAATGACACTTGAAATCCGTCCGTGTATTTCGTTTACAATAAAATATTGTTCCATTTAATAAAGTGGTAAAGCTTTGAGTGTTTCTTTTGTTTTATATTTGTTATGTCCTTTTATTAATTTGTATCGTGTCCTTTTATTAATTTGTTATGTCCTTTCATTAATTTGTTTCCTGTACTTTTATTAATTTGTTTCGTGTCCTTTTATTAATTTGTTTCGTGTCCTTTTATTAATTTGTTATGTCC
>JAGFPH010003018.1:24796-35223 GCA_018207615.1 Philaenus spumarius
GTTATGTCCTTTTATTAATTTGTTTCGTGTCCTTTTATTAATTTGTTTCGTGTCCTTTTACTAATTTGTTTCGTGTACTTTTCTCGGATATTTTAGTCTTAATAATTTCGCAGCATAAAAAGGCTTTTAATTATGTCTTCGTAAATATGCTGCATTTCTGTCACAAATGAAATTAACATATATTTTATTTATTTCTCAAATGTGTTTTGGCGGCAAGGCCAAATCTCCCTTAATCCCTCATCAAAATTAATGATTCACACATCATTTTAATCATAGCCTATGTTCCACAATATTGACGAAAAATATACAAATACAGTAGCTAAAAGTAATGTTTTTGTAAAAAAAATGTATTAAAAACACTTGCATATCCTATTACTTTAAATGAGCAATTCTTGTATCTATCTTTATATCTATCTTTGTATCTTTGAATCTGTCGCGGATCTCGAAAACGGCTCTAACGAAGTCAAAGAAATTTTGTATTTAGGTGTAGTTTTAATTTTTAAGTACACCCATATAGTTGTATTTCGTGTAAAAACGCAATTTTTTGAGAAAATCTAATTTAAAAGTTGAAAAATTTTAACATAGGGTCTAATGTGTTGCCATGTTGGTTACAAAATAACAAGGAAATAGTAAATAAAGCGATCAAAACAGCTGTTTATAAGCAAGCCAATTTATACTGTTTTATCAGCTGATCATTGAATAGTTTTTAAGCTTATCTTCTAAAGCGAGAGATAATTGTTTGTCTGCTAAATGGATCTGGAATCTCCGTCTAAGGATTTTTGATTTTTTGATTTTATATTAGGCTTTTGGCCACGAGAAATCGATTGGAAATGGTCACCAGTCTGGGAAAATTCGTTTTCTACGTCTTTTTATTAAATTAAAAAGTGAAATTTGTCCATTTTAAACAATACAAAGCACAGCTGATGCAAATGTTTTCAATGCCATTACAATAATCATCTGCTTTCTTTTAAACTGTATATTTTATTAGAGGTAAGCCTAATGTTGTATCTATTTATAGTTACCATGGCAACGAATACATAATAAACATACCCTTTATTTAGTTGTTTAATGTTATAGGCCTAACCTAAACGATGTTCACGGAAATTTGCAATAATAGTAGTTATTGACGTGAGCGAACTAGGCCCTAGGAATAAATCGATATTGAAATAATACTTTAATTTAGGCCTGACTTATTTCTGAGGCATAGCGTTGAGATTGTGGTTAATCCTTTAAACTGTATTTTTATTACAGGTAAGCCTAATGTTGTATATACCCTTTATTTAGTTGTTTAATGTTATAGGCCTAACCTCAAAACTCAATAATCCAATATTTATTATTGAAATCATAGCCCTGCATATAATTGAGCTTTAGCTCGGTATCCAGGTACTTAATGTTAAAACACAAGCTAATTTATACTGTTTTACCACGTTGGAATTAGAATAAATTGGGCCTGATTTAACAATTTATTTTGTCAAAAAAAAAAAAGGTAAACTTGGCAAAGATGGACAAATTCGAATAGTCAATTTTGTAATATAGGCCTGGCTCATTTCTGAAACATAGTATTGAGGTTATGTTAATCCTGCAATAATTTTTACTATATTTAGGCCTGGTTTCAAAACTTTAGTTGACAGAAGATAGTAGAACTAGGACTAAAATCGTAATGAAAGAATCTCACGTTTCTAAAGAATGTATTTGAGGTTATAATTAATCTTGTAATTACTGTTAATATTTAAGCCTGGTTTCATAATTTTACAAACCTATGTACAAACGAGCCAAAGATTAACGAGATTCTTTAGTGAATATTTCAACTGCGAGCGAAGCGAAGCAGCCATCTGAGGCCGAAGGCCGAGGCGGGGTTGGGACGCGAAGCGTCCAGGGGCAGAGCTCCTAGTATATTATTTATTAAAGGAGTTTTTTTTTTTTTTGGCAACGCCGTAACTATATTAATTAATTCTTTGTCAAAATGAAAATGAATGGTCATTTTCGTTTTTAACCTAAAAGTATTTTCATAGCTATTAAAAATTCACAATTAGAAATTTTCAGAACAATGTGTAAGGGGTTAGGAATTTGTATTGGGGTTGGATAAATTATTTTATACTTTTTAGTTCGTTTTAAAAACGTGTTATATTAATTATTTTTTTTATTTTAACTAATATTTTGTTATTACTGGAGATGGCTTAACAGTTGAAACCCGTCTCCATTGTATTCAACTTAAAACTAGTTGAAAATAATAAATCGAGTTTTGGAGTGAAAAAGTGTTTTTTTCGGAGGCAGCCAAAATACGTCAACTTTCAACTAGCGCTTGAGCCCAAACGGTTCGTCGAAGAAGGAAACCTATACCGTACAATTTGTAGGAAATTTTATGTTCTTTCACATTGAATTGGTAGGTTTTTTTATGAAAAGTCGATGGTTTTCGAGTTATAAGAGAAAAACCGCTCAAAAGTGAGG
The DNA here is from genome assembly GCA_018207615.1 of Philaenus spumarius. Lineage (NCBI taxonomy): Eukaryota > Metazoa > Arthropoda > Insecta > Hemiptera > Aphrophoridae > Philaenus > Philaenus spumarius. The sequence continues at coordinate 27,245 of JAGFPH010003018.1, forward strand.
TTTTTTACCTGTTTTTGTATTTTTGTCAAAGTAGGGTCAAGAGATTTTGTAGGGAAACTTCAGATTCGAATTCAGCACCCCAAAAAAGATATAAAATGGAAGAAATCAAAACTATCCCAAAACCTTCCCGCTGGGGGCTCTTTTGAGCACAAATTGACTGCATTATAGCGTCGCGTATATGCAACGGCCGGTTTTTATCCACAAAATGCCGCAAATGTGTGACGCCTGGTCTAATTGAAATAGACTTACATCGTATATTTGTGGCAGTATTATTTTGTTATTTAATAACTAATGTTGAAGCACTAGTATATTCTAAAGATCTTGTTTATTGGCATCAGTATTTAGAAAGGAATGCCACTCATATGTGGTGCTTGGTCTGCAACTTTTACGTTTTTGAAAGCTAGAAATTGTAAAGTGTGGATTCCAGTAAATGATCTTTTACGCGGGAACGTGAAGACGTGAAGTTTTAAAAAAAAAATAACCCCCTTTCTCATATATGCTACTACTTCAAAAATGCTGAAAACAGTAAAAAAAAAAATAGATATTGCTTGACATGCGTTTTAGGTTATTAAAAAGTATATTAACTCATTTGAACAAAGTCGTACTCGTGGCCTGTGGCGAATGTCACAACTGTTTGCCAATGTCTATGTATAATGTTTTATAGTATCACGATAGTCTAGGGTAATGAACCGATTGACGCATATATGCGACGCTTGGTAGCGAACGTGTTAAATAATTCTAAAATAAATGAAAAAAACACAAACCTAAGTATTATTAGACCAGAACTATAAAAAATAGTTCTTGAATAAAGATTCATATTCATCACTATATAGTGGATGTCCCATGAAGAGTATTGAAGAGGTCGCTATTTTTGAATAAATATGCCAGAAATATGGAACACTAGAAACTTGACACATCTATACTAATATTATAAAGAGGTAAAGTTTGTTTGTTTGTTTATTTGTTTGTTTGTTTGTATGTAGGGGGTAATCTCTGGCACTACTGAACCGATTGAAAAAATAGTTTTACTAATAAAAAGCTACATTATCCCTGAGTAACATAGGCTATGATTCATTTCAATAAAAACCTTTTTTTATTTCAATATTTGTAAATTTAATCGGAAAAGTTCTTAGGTTAGGACTAGAATGATAAACTAACACATGTATTTACATTTATTACCATACCAACCAATTGAATAAAATTACAGATAATAATTTATTATATTTGCTCCAATATTTCCATTAACAGCTGATTTCAAAATTTGAAGGAATTATTTTTGTACTTCTAGCTTTTAGGTTAGTATTTTAAAGAGTAGACCTGAGCCTTGCTGGTTCTTTTAACCGTTATTATAACTGCTTTAAAATATAAGAAATAATTTAAATTGAATATTTAACATTATTTACCGTCTTACTTTTGAGGTTATTATTAATCCTACACCTTTATTATAAATAAAACATAACATATGTTTTTAGAAGGTTACGTTGGGGGTTGGCGTTCGGAGCACGCAGGGGTCTCCCCTAGTCCTATATATTTTAAAAAACACAAAATTAAAAATCTTCCGGAAGAACGTGTGAGACTTCTATTGGAACGATTTACACGCGGATAGCGTCAAATTTACCCCTGTATTTGCACATTTTACCTTAGATTTTGGTATCTGACCACTATTTAAAAAACAAGAATAAAAGTTGTCTCATATCAATTTAACATGGGATAAAATTTCAACTTTGCACTTCTTTGAAAAGTTCACTTGAGGTTTCCACTGAACCGTTTTACACGCGGTTTGTTTTAAATGAAAGCTCAATCACTCTAAGTTTGCACAATTTACTTACATTTTTGAAATAATTTCATTTGGAATGTAATAAAACAACTTTTTAAAACGTATTTTATCATCATTTTACATTTCCCCAGCTGATTATTAAAACACGTGATTGTGCATCTAAGAACAAACAATTGCAGCAAAAGGAATCAGCTGGCTTAGAGAAAATCATTAGTGGGCCAGTATATTTGAAGGAACAAATTCACCGGATCAAGTAGGACACACAGCGTCTAACAGCTGTAATACCAATAAATAAGCAACATTATGCAAAACTAAAAAACGACAGTTGAAAGATGAAAATTATATAATTCAAAGATGTGCACAAAAACATAAATCATGTGTGTATGTTGCCGTTAAAGCAGGTAAAATAAATAACATAATTTTAGGTTAGGCCTAGACTGATAAAACAACTTCTTGAATGTATTTACGTTCATTACTACAGAAACGAATTGAATTAAATTTACAAATAAAACAGTTGATTCGGATGTCCAGCTTTTGGTACAAAATAATATTTTAAGTTAGGCCTATACTGAACCAACACATGTTTCAACAAACACAAACCAATAAAAACTTGAGTTAAGGAATTTAAAAATAAGAAAAAACTAAGTTACATCCTAATTAAAAATACGTAAGACATAAAGTACGCCTATTTATTGGTAATATACGGTAATTGATAGTGAGTAACGTTTTGGTTAGGTTTTTGATTTAAGTGGACACCTGAGCCTTACTGGTTCTTTTAACCTTTGTTATAACCGTTGTTATAAAACGTAGGAAATAATTTGATTTGAACATTTAACATTATTTACCACATTAGTTTTGAGGTTATTATTAATCCTACACCTTTATTATAGATAAACTAGGGAAGACCCCTGCATGCTCCGCACGCCAACCCCCAATGGTACCTTCTAAAAACATATGTTATGTTTTATTTATAATAAAGTGTAGTATTAATAATAACCTCAAAACTAAGATGTTAAATATTGTTAAATGTTCAAACCAAATTATTTCTTATATTTTATAACAGCAGTTAATAATGGTTAAAAGAACCAGCAAGGCTCAGGTTTACACTTTAAAACCCTAACCTAAAAGGTGGAAATACAAAAATAATTGCTTCATATTTTGAAATCAGCTGTTAATGGAAATATTAAAGCAGCTACGTTTTCTGTTATTTTATTCAGTTTGTTGCTATGGTATTAAATGTAAATACATGTGTTGATTTATCATTCTAGACCTAACCTAAGATTTTTTTCCGACTAAATTTACAAATATATTGAAATAAAAAAAGGTTTTTACCGAAATTAATTATTGCCTATGTTACTCAGGGATAGTGTAGCTTTTTATTAGTAAAACTATTTTTTCAATCGGTTCAGTAGTGCCATAGATTACCCCCTACATACAAAGAAACAAACTTTACGTCTTTATAATATTATAGTATAGACTAGTGGCTTGTAGGGGCTAAAGCCCCTAATTTATGTTCAGTTACTGATACATAACGCGAAATAAACTATGTAGTCATTTTGAAAACTTTATTTATTAAAACAAAGTATTACAGCAAAACATCTTTGAAAACAATATTCTTTGTATAATATCCACAGTTATCTTTTCCCTGTTCACTGGTCTTTTTGATTACTATTTTTACATCTTGAGGTGTTTTTACTCTGCTAAAGGCCACATAAAGCTGGCCGTGTGTGAAAACTGGTGACGGTAAGTAAATGCCGATTTTGTCAAAGGTTTGACCCTGTGCTTTATTAATTGTTACAGCAAATGATATCCGTATTGGAAATTGTATTCTTGTCATATGGAAAGGCATGGTAAATGAAATGATTTTTATTCTTGGTAAGAAAATTACAGTACCTTTTCCAAACCCTGATATTATTTCTAGTTTTAGACATTTGTCATACATTTCCAACACCAACATTCGTACTCCATTTACTAAACCGGAACCCATATTCATGTTCCTTATTAGCATAACAATTGTACTACATTTTAACTTTAGTCTATGAGGTGGCATTCCTGAAGGAGTTATAGAATTTATATACTCAACTGGGATGTTTAATTTCTCGCTTGGGTCGTCTGATACCACTTCATCCACACTGCAATACTCTTTGAAATCACCTTCAATTAAATTTAAAACATTGTTAATTCTATCGCAGTTTTCATTCAAAGGACAGACTATTACATGATTGCAATATTGTCTAGCAATCTCCTCATTTATTGAGTCGCCAAAGACATGCCTGATCAGTAAATCCTCTGAAATTATATAATCTTCAGGAATGTTAATAGAATCTGATCCTCTGTCACTTATTAATGTTCCATTGCCTATTTGAAGAAGCCAATTAGAAAATAATCTTTCACCATCATTTGCGCGCATATTTTTTTTCAAATGGATGAGTGTAATGTATTTCCAAACTCTGCTTCTTTGAATGCAAGATTCAATTATTTGTATTCTGCCAGACAACGGTACCACAGGCAAAACCTGCCTAAAATCACCACCAAAAAGGACTACTTTACCACCCATGTGCATTTGTCCATATTCTGGGTCCAAACACTTCATTACATCTTTTAGTAGACGGTCTATACAATCAACAGCTGCAGCAGGTACCATCGAAGACTCGTCTATTATAATTATAGAAGCTTCTCTGAGAATAGTAGCTTTATCGGAATTAGCCTTGATTGATGAGACCGATGAGGGAAGTACGGGTACAGGAAGGCCAAATAAACGGTGTAGTGTAGTGCCTCCGTCTAAAAGCAATGCTGCTATCCCAGTCCAAGCACCTGCTAAGGCAATTTGACCTCGACCTCGGATTATTTTCAAAATACATGAGTATATGAAAGTCTTTCCACATCCCCCAGCAGCTTCTAAAAAGAATAGTTTATCTTCCGTATCCCCTGATATTGCATTTAAGATTCGATCAACGACCATCTTTTGTTCAAAATTAAGCTTATTATACATGTCTACGCCCAAAGCAGCTTGTTCCTGCAGATTGTATGTGGGGTTTTCAATCGCGACATCAGGTGGAACTGGTAGGCCGAGAGTAGCACAGTTGAATCCATTTTCTCTCAGAATATTCTGGATTTGTCTTAATGATGCCATTTCTGCTTCATGAGGATCAATGTCATTCATATCTTCGGTTAGTTTCTCTTTGAAGGTAGTCCATAATGTTAAAGGTGACGTTGGTTCACAGAAACAGCAAATGAATGCAAATAATTGTCTGAGATGATGTGGCATTTGTATATTCTGTAAATCCTCCAAGCAACGGTGCCATTCTTGATCGTTTTGAAGGAGTCCACGTGATAAAACTGCCTCTTTAAAAGTATCATATGTTGTACCATTGTAGTGCCGTAAATCCTCAAACGATGTAGCACCCTTAACATGAAGTAATAATATGCGTAAATAAAACCTATTTGAATCATTAGGTGCCACATTATACATCCTTCCTATAACTTTACCACCCCCTCTCTGTCGAGGAATCCACGCATTACCTGCAAACCGATAATGTTGCGGAATTTCATTGTATAAACACTGGCGGGCAGTTGGTTCGCGGTTGTTTAAATCAAACCATGCTGTGAGAGTTGTCTGCTTTTCTTGAGATGAATTGAGTGCAGCCTGTTCATTTCCTTGTTTAAAATATACGTTATGATGTCCCTCTTCATGAACTGCCAATCGAATAATTACATGAGATTGTTCATGCATCTCATTAGAATGGAGGCGCCAAATGCTCTCATGAGAACTTACATATCGCATATTTGAAAAGTTTTTAGTTTCATCGTAGACTATTGCATGGTTAGGTCGATTAACATTACTTACAAATTTACTTACAAATTCTATGCATGCAGAATCATAACCTTTATATACATACTTAAATAAATACTTTACAGAACGAACTGTGGAACAAATTTCTACATTAATGTGCGCATTATACTTAAGTAACATATAATTATTATAAGGGACAACATCTCTATTATCAACTTGGTGGATACCTTTTCTTGCAACTATTCCATTATTTCTTCGGCGGTAGTTAGGGTATCCATTGTTATTTTCTATAGTTTCCTCTAGTAACTCTTTTGGGTATTTCTTAGTGCAACAATTGTTTTTCATGCAAGGAGATTTATTATTGCGTTGACCACATGGTCCGTGTATCATATTCCTTACGACAATATTATGAAGTGTAGGAAATTCTTGTGGATCTGGTAGTTCGGCACAGACGCATTGGTCAATTTGAGCTGGTTCTCGGAACTTTGATCCTTCATCAAGAATCAATAGCATATGGCAATGTGGCAGGCCACGTTTTTGGAATTCTATTACATAAACATATGCATTTACCATTCCGAAAACATTATTTTTCAATACATCTCTTTTTATTTCATTTAGTTTTCCTCTAAATACCCTAGAAACAATGTCAGGACGATCTGTTGGGGTTTCGTTTGCATTAAGAGACAAAAGTATCTCTGGCCAATTAGGATTACAGGTAATTGTCAAAAAAATATCTGGCTTACCAAACTTTTGAACGATTGCCATGGCGTCTTGATACCTTTGAATCATGTTCCGTGGGCTACCTTCAAATAAAGATGGTAGCACAACAATTTTACCTGCAGTAAGATTATTAAGTTGAGCTCTATTCAATACAAAATCTTGGAGACCCTTGTAATGCTCGACTCGCAGTTCTGACTGATGGTTTCTTATGTAGTTTAATCGCTCGCCTTCGACTCGTGTGTACATGTCTACAACAAACTGTTGAAATAGTTTTTTTGAGGCATGAATATGTGAGAACCTCTCACGGATCGCTAATCTGTAACACGCAAGCTGTAACATTGTTAGCCTTTCCCGATGTCTTTGTCTTCTTTGGCCATTGTGAATTAATTTTGGATCCCATCCAGGTTCTCCAAAGGGAAATAAAAGGTGATATACCATTGGGTCACAGTGAGGGCTCATAACCGATAACAGTGTGGGTCCACCTTGTCGGTGGTGAACTACGACGTGACGGTTTTGTGGTGGCTCTCCCTCAGTGGAACTGAAAACTGCAGCTATTTCATCAGCGCTAGGTTTATTGAATCTTCTCATATCCATTGGAATATTGTCGATAAAACGAATTTCTAGGCTGCGGTTTTGTTCCTGGTGCTGAATTATATCAGCTGCTTTTTTGTAGGTTTGAGCGTAAGGGTTAATAGATAGTATGTTTGTTAACTTAGTTAGTGTATCTTGTTTTAAATTTTTATTTTCATTCCGTTGCAGCCGTATATCAGTTGCTACTGACGTGTCAATGAAATACAATTGATCATATGAGGGTAAATCACCATTTAGGGGTAATAAGTCAGAAATATATCGATGAATTTGTCCTTGAACTTTGAAACAATAAGGTCCGTTTCCTGGAATATCTTTCTGTGTAGCAGAAAAAGACGCGAAACCCATTACACTGTTACATTGCCTTATGTTTTTTATGAAATTTGAATCATGCAGCATTAATTCTTTTAGTTCGTCATTTATTTGTGGCTGTGGCATAATAATTAGTCCATTGCAACAACATGCGTTGAAATGTCCATTTGTGGCCTCCTCTGAAAAATGAAATGCTCCACAGTGATTGCAAGTCTTGTTTAGAAGACCTAAACTATGAGACACAACAATTAATTCATTTTCCAAAGGTTTTCTGAAAGCGGGTAATCGTTGTATGACATTGTTCCCTTGTGGATCTCTTTGGTCTCTTATTCGCCGATCTGCATTACGTCTGTCCACTACATTCCTGAACACTCTCCCACGTCTTGCTGGTCTTCCCCTAGTTGATAACATGATAGAATTTTTGTAAAATTTTAAGAAAATTATATTGAATGTATAAAAAGTTAATATAAAAACCACACAAACTTCCAAAAATCACACTTATAATAAGGTTTCTCTTCTATAAAATTATTGTCACCTGAGGATCAACTAAAAATCAATAATAATATAATAAAACCATTTAAAATATTAAAATTACTTGTGTGTGTCAACGTTTATCTTTTATAGGTTAATAAGTAACACATTTTATTTAACAATATAATTTACATTAACTGTCATATTATTTTACAGAACAGCTGTTTTATTGTTTTAATTTATTTATTTTATACCACTGTATATAGAATACTAACGGTAGGGTTCACAAACGGATGCGCAGTAACTCGTGACATCAAC